>JARFXV010001122.1:0-84960 GCA_031761425.1 Cosmopolites sordidus | reverse complement strand
GAATTTCAAGAAAAACATTTTCAAACTATATACATTTTCAATGTATATAGTTTCTCATAACTTCAGTACCTTTTCAATACGTCTGTTGGAACCTTCGGTACGAAACACTAGATTGAAAGAGATTTACCACTAAACCAAACCAAATCACTTGTTTGTAACGAAACCAACCGTATTAGCATCATCAGGAGATGATTTAATCTGTATGTATCAATGATGATGCTAATATGTGTTTCAAGTGATTTCAGTATTCAGTGTGTTTCAAGTGATTTGGTGCTTAGTGGTAAATCTATTTGAGTTCAGTACACTTTGACCACATTTCTCTATTAGTTAGATCCCTTCCCTGGAGTAACTTTCTGGGAGATCTACAAAGTTCGCCCCTACGGTTTCTCAATTCCACTTAAAATTTATATCGACTAGGGCTTTTTTAAGGTTTGAGTAAACATGGAAACCAGAAGGGGCCAAATCTGGCGAATACGGAGAATATTCCGATAATTCCTACTTCAATTAATTTAATTTGACCACCGCCAAAACATCTTTGTACGGTGTTTTGTCCTGATGTGAAATCAACTGGGCCATTTTGTATCCAGCTTGTCCAGAAGAAGTATATAATAAAATCCGGTTATTACTTTGACATTTATAAGAAAATCAAGCTTCAAAACTAAGTAAAATGCAAACGGCGAGTCGTTGAGTCCTCCACAAACTCACTGAAAATAAGAACAGATGCTTTGATGTTGTATCAATACTCTCCAGATTCAAGAAAAAAACTTTCTGGGAAAGTTTTTGTCCTCTGGCGAAAAATGGATCATCTCTGGTGAGACATCGACCAATACCGTAAAACCACTTGTTCGTGCCAAAAGGTGGTACGGTGTATAAGAGTATTTGTCCAAAAGGCTTGTACAGTAAAATCCGGTTTTTTTACAATTTTCAATGAAATCTGGCTTCAACATTGCTTTTACATCTCAAAAAATTGACGACATTATCTTTCTTGCCGATGGAATCATGTTTGCTTTCTTTGGAGCACTTTCGCCCTCCATTCTTTTGACTTTTGTTTCTATTCTGGTGCGTAGTAATAGATACTGAATAATACTTCCCTAAAGTGTCGCTTACCACTAGCTTCATATATATCCTCAACTGAGCTCATTGCAATCTATGATACTTTCAAATAATTTATTCGGACTTCCTAGTTTGCTTCAGGCCCTCAAGACCTATTCATCTCTCAATTCTCATATTTTTTAGAACACTTGATATCTCCTGATGATAGTTGCATGGTTAGTGAAACGTGCATCGATTAAAAAACAAGTGATTTTGTGTTAAGTGATAAATCTTTTAGAGTTTAGTGCTTCACAACAATGATTCCAATAGAAGAATTGAACTATTACTCTGTTAACTTTGAAATCTTTAGTGTCAAGAATAAACTTTATGTCAAAGTTAGCTCTCAGGAGATGATTAAAACTGTTTTAATTATTTCCTGATGATGCTAACTTGATTAGCGAAACGCACGTTGAGCGAATTAAAAGTGATTTGGTATGAATGTAAAATTTTGACATTAAGTTTACTGTTAACTTAGTTTGAGTCTTCAGTCACAAGGGCCTTGAGGGCAATGAGGAAGCTAACTAAAGTTTAAAATAAATTATTTATCATGTCCAACTAAAATGAGATTTTATGGGGAGTAACAAACTTTAGTTTATCAAAAAAAATGTTTCTCTCCGCGCTTAGTCAGTTTCTTCCTGGATCTAAACAAGTGGGACTTAACCAATTAATAGTAGGCCATTCTCTCTTTTCTTACTCCCATCTTATAAATGGTAATGATCTGCTCATCTACTCCTTTTATGATTTCCTCTTGTCTATCTTCCATATTCTTTACTCCTTACAACCCCTTCTATTATACCTTCTTCACCTGTGGTTCTTCAACATTAGGTTTAGTGTGATTCCCGAATGGTTTGGAGTCAGTTAATAAGAAGTCGAAAATAATGGACGTCCGAAAAGGTCTTGTGTGAACAATAGCATCAAAAGGGTTCTGAAAATTCGCCCCAGCAAGTCAACATATGATTTGAATTTTACACATACGGCTGAAGTGGCTCAATGAACGACAGTTCACCTCAAATGATGAGGTCAAAGCTGAAAAAGCCGCTTATTTTGCAGAGTTGGTAGCAGGAATTAACTTAATTGATACAAGACGATTCTTTAAAACTCTTTATTTTTACAAAAGCCTAGACCTACTTCTTAATTCTACGAAGCACAGATATGAAGTGTTCTGAAGTAAAAATATGATACTATGAAAATATGAGCTGACTATGAAATAGGCAGACCTTTTTGTGGGAAAAAATGTTCGTTATTGAATGGTATTAACCAGAAAATAACAGGACAGGAATAGGAAATAGGAATAATAGGAAAATGAAATAAAACGAAAATAATAGGAAAAAATAGGAATAACAGGAACAGGAAACAGGACTAACAAGTACATTAGTAAAAAGTGTTGACGTCTTTAAGAAGCCAACTGGTCAATATAACCATCATCGGGGTTATATAACTCCTCCCCCTAAAGATTCAACTTTACGGCTCGACACGGTAGTGAGAACAGCAGGTGGTTTAGGTGTAGGCGGCTTCTTGTCTTTACATTTTTTATAAGGGTTGCATGACATAATGATTGACAAGAGAACGTATATCGCTATAATCGGTGGATTCCTGGAAATAGTGCTGAATTGTAAAAGTTTCTTGGCGTTTAGCATATGGTCTGTCCTCTCTTATGGACTGATCTGAGTCTCTTGAATGTGATCTGTATAGTACAAATTCATTTTTTTTGTGCAAAAATTATCTTGAATAGACTCTGTTTAAAGGTTGGTGCGGATAAAATGAAATTAATAAAAATAACTTGAAAAGGTTATTGGCATTGTGATTAGCTGATTCTATTCTATTATTTAATATAAATTAATTATTATATTTTCTCATTATTTAATTATCATTATTTAATATAAAATCGACATCAATGTAATGTTTTATTTCCTTACTCCTAATTATTTCTATTATTATTTTATTAATACATTTTTTTTTATTTTAAAATAACTCTAAATAAACTTAAAATAAAACTTTTGAGCGAAATGAAACTTACAAATTAAATAAAATTTAGAGGGAGCAATGGAATTATTAATTATTCACATTACATTGCAAAATCGAAAGGATAACTTGCTTAAGTGTTAACTAGTTGATTTGCTTTGACAATAATTGGATTTAAATTGTAACAATTCAGAAGCTTAAATGTTTTAATTTCGTTTCCGATGTTCAAAGAAATTATACCAGGGTTATCTGTTAGCTAATTAATGTCGACTCTCTTTTTTTTTTTTGAGTGGAATTTGAAACCAATTTGGCCAACTGGTCGATATACCAGAAACATCTGGGTTATATAACTGGGTAATAAAAAGTTGCAAATTATGTTAAAAAATTCAAAAAATCTTACGTTTTCTTTGTCAAATCGAAAACTTTCAAAAATCGTTCATCGTTTTTAACGATTATCAAGTATTACGTTTTTTTATTTACAAATTTAGTCAATACAGCTCCACATGAAAAACACCGAGATTTTACTAGAAAAATCCTAGTCACATAACATCTGCTCTAAACCACCTATATTTTCTCAAGTGTTCGATATCCTTCTCAATCTTACATACCAATAACACGACAATTAAATGCGACAGAGTCTCGAACGAACTCGAAAGTTCGCGAACATGATCAAATTTTCTCGAGAGTGGTAATCGGCGTATAAAACAGCTGAATAACCCGAGCTCGCGCTCAGATTTGAATTAAAAATAGTGGAAGTTAAATAGTTTGTGGGACATTCCCGGTGAATAGTGATTAAAAAAAATAGAATTTATCATTTGAGTGTCGTGAAAATTGTGTTTTATACTATTGTTGTATAAAGTTTGTGAAAATGTCTGCGGTTGATACAATACGGGATATTCCCGTAATTGTGGAGCATAGAAAAAATTGTGATGTAGATCCTATGCTTATAGATCATGATTATTCAGATGTAAGTGGAATTTATGAGACAATATATCCTTATTAATATGAGATTTAGTCTTAAACAATTTGTGATACGCGGAAACTCAGTAGAATATAATATATTTCCAGATTTTCTCTATTTGCTGTCATTTGAGATCCATAAATTAACTTTGCTTCCTGACAGCAAAAATTAAATGAAAAAAAATCGAGAAAATCAGAATTGTATATTTTCTATGACTTCTGAATGTCAAGAACGTCTTCTTTTGTGGTGTTAACTTGCAATTATTAACTATTTCTTATGGCAGCAAGTAATTAAACTGATCAGATTGTTCTGCATTTGTTTTGGATTGAAAATACTAATATTTAATAAAAGTAAATTTATTGGAGTTTAATGAAATCTTGACTTTCAGGGTGCAAAAACTGAATTCGCCAAGATTAAAACAGTATACATACACTTGAAACTAATATAACATGTATTTGGTCTTATTCCATCCCTAAAATTAATATTACGTGCCAGAATCTTTAAAAATGCATCCGTTTTCAGTCTGGTTTTCCTTTCGACAACAATTCACGACGAAGCCGTGATCCACTTGAAGATATCGCCCAGCGTCATCCAGAGTTCGCCCAACACTTGCAAGGCTTTCCCAGAAGGTCACACCGTCCAGAACAAGAGGATGACGAGTTTATGAGAAGATTCGAACGACCATTCGCTAGCGGACGTTTTGAACGATTCTTTCCATTCAACAGGTACATATAAAAAAGTTGCCTCTTGCATTTTAAAAGCACGCGACATACTTATGTTGCAGGAGCAAAAGGTCAAGGTTATCAAGCTTTCGGTTGATATTACCATATTAGGTGATTTTGTTCTTTAATGTTTTTGTTCTTTTAGGGAGGATTTTGAACGGGAACCTCAAAGATATTACGAGGCTTATCCAGAGTATTTCCAAAATCAGAACCAACCTAATTCTGAGCAGTGTCAACAAGGACCGTCACAGACACCGCAAAGTAACGAACAGTTTACACAAAATAGGTATGTTTTCTGGCGGAATCTTTACGAGCAATGGAACAAAATCTTTACGAGCAATGGAATCAAAATCTATGAATAAAAATAATGTTTTAAATGTTGAATAATTAGTACAAATGAAAATATTTTTCTTACAGTCAGAATCAGGCGCAGTTTAATCAAGAACCTCAACCATCTCAATCTCACTCTTTTGTAACGCAAGGTACACAGACAGAAACTGATTCTTCACAATCTGGTGAGGGTGAACCGCAAATACAGAAAGAAGAAGTAGGGCATACAAGAGGTATGTCTCATTAATAATATATCGTTTTTTGCTTGTGCTGAAAAAGCTGTTGCTTCAGGTCGTCCTATTCAACAAAGCAATACTGTTGACTTAGGTCAGAAACAACCAGTCGACGAAGCAGTTAATGATAGAAACCAAAGATCTATGTCTGCTCCCCCAGAAAATAAGAGGTTTTTTTTAATGCTCTAAGTCTTCAACAAAATACTCAACTAAACATTTTAGGTTTACGTCTTCAGTAAATATTCCAATGGGTGGCCATCAGGGACAAGAAAGTTCCAAACCACAAAGCCAGAGCAGTGGTAGTGGAAGTACTGAAAGGGTGATCCCCATTCATGTTGAAGGTAAATAAACGCAAAGAATTGTCCAGAAAGTTCGTGGGTATTTGGAGTGGAGAAACAGAAACTCAAATAATTTATGTAAATATTTATTTAGTCGTAGGCAACGTTTTACAAAAAATACCATCTTTATTGCCAAAAAAATAAAGTAGGATTTTCACCTCTTCTTTCATTTTAAAAGGTTTTCCATTTAAACAACAATTTTGGAAGTAAGGAAATAGATGGTAGTCCGGGAATGCGATGTCCTGTAAATAAGGTGGATGGGGCAAAATGTCCTCCACGTGTGACCCCATTGTCGTGATGAAACAAGACGCCTTTACTGTTTTGTAATTCTAGTCGGTTTTCTTCAAGTTCTGCCTTCAGCCGATCTAATTGTATACAATAAATGACCGTGTTGATAGTTTGGTTGCGTGGAAGAAACTCAAACTGTATTTATCCCTTCTAATCCTACCAAATTCAAAGCATAGTTTTCTTCGTCTTTCGCCGTTCTTAAAACCACTGACTCTGGCAACCCCCATGACTTTTTCGTTGCGCTTTGTTGTCCACAATCCACTTTTCATCACCAGTTACCATCAGCTTCACAAATAGAGCCCTCTATTTATTTTCAACAAATAATTGTGCTATAAAATAGAGTCCGGCAGAAATAAAAAATCATAATGTGGCGTAGATTTGAATGCAACTTTGACTGTTCCTTTATTTACTATATTCTTCCCATTTTTCTTGCTCAGTTTCATTCCTGTTTATTTACAAAATAAAGTTAGCAGTGCCATCATTCAGCTTGATGTGAAATTGAAACGGAGCTGATTTTATTAAACAAATTTGTTTTATGTGTATGTGTGTTTATGTATTTTTTTTTTGTTGATATTTAGTACAATTAAATTGGACCTGCAGATTTCGCTCAGTAAGTTCGTGAGTGATCTAGATATCATACTAACACACGTACCGTGGTACGTGGATCTTCGGCTATTATGGCCTTAATTTCATCGACATCAGTACTTGAAGAGCCGGTCGTCCAGGCCAAAATATCCGTCCTTGAACATACCAAAGCACTTTACACCGTGGTCTTCCCAACAGAGCCCTCTCCGTGAAACGGCAAATCTTGTTTTTCATTTGGACAGCGCTCTTACCTTTTCCTTTTTAATAAAAAAACCATACTGTAGCGTAAATGCAAGTTATCAATCGCCATTCTCAGTTTGTATCAACTTAACTGACTGAAGGCAAATCAATCCGAATCCGAACGCAAACATTGTAAATACCACTAGAATCCATAGTTTGTAAATAAACATTACTAATCGAACACAGATTTTGTTTGCAAGCGTAAAAAAAGCAACTAATGAAAAATGTCTACAAACTTTCTGGACAATCCAATATTACTTAGTTGGTTTAAATATTAAGTCACATTTTTTTTATTGTAGGCCGTGATGATCCCATAATTCCTAAGCATTTTAGTCAAGCTGGAAGTCAACCCCAGCCAGAAAGGATTTTCTCTGATTCACCACGTCCCCAAACAGAACGCATTTTTGGCCAAAGACCAGAACATTTCACCCAATTCGTCCATAGAGAACCTCATTCCCGGTTCTCGAACGATTGGCATACTTCGCCTTTCGATAGAAATTTCCCAGAGGAGGAGTTTGGCTTTGGGAGAACCGGAAGTCCAACAAGATTTTCCAGCTCTAAACCAGCGCACTCACAAACTCATGGAACACCGCAACAATATCGACAAGAAAGCGCCCCTCAGCAAGAAATCCATCAGCAAACTCAACAGCAACCTCAGCATCAAGAACACAAACAACCTGCTTCAGAACAACCAAAACCCCAACCGCCTAAACAACCAGCTGGGCCCATTGAACAAATTCAAGCCATCCAAAAAGATGTTTCTACACTTTTACGTCAGGTAGAAGCATTTGGTGGAATTCCAAAAGATAAAAACTACCTATATCTTGATGAAATGTTAACTAGAAATTTATTGAAATTGGATAATGTTGATACTCAGGGTCAAGATGCTATAAGAAGTGCCAGGAAAGAAGCCATAAAATGTATTGAAAGAGCTATCAGTCTCTTGGAAGCCAAGGCAGCTGCAAACGTTTCCAAGAAAGAGACAATGGAAATTGAACAAAAACCTTCCCATGAATCGGAAAAAATGGAAGCTAGTCAAAATGATCAACAGCAAAATATTGACGGTTCTTCGCAAACATCAAACGAGATGGAAATATCTTCATCTCAACCTCTAGCAGAGCCTAGCCAAAGTCAGGAAGCTGGGAGTACTATAGAACAAGAACCCAACAGCCAAGAAACCCCTCAAACTGCTTCAAACACTCCTGTGCAAGCTGAAACTGATGAAAAAAAGAACGTAACTACCCAAGAACCGATGGAAATCTCAAATGAGGCTAAAGCCGAAATTGATGAAGCTGCGCAGGTAGAAACAAAAACAGAAGATAATCAACAAATTCAGGCAAGTGATGCAGGACAAGACCCTAAAGACCAAGGGGCTGAAGTTAAGGAAGAAGCAAAGAAAGAAAAGAAGAAAATAAAGAAAAAGGTCAATAAGGAAGATAAAGAAAAGAAACAGTAGAAATAATAGTCCAAATGTTAGAAATTTTGTAGTTAATGGGTTTTAGTGGAAGTTGATGAAATTAATCAAGAAACGATCGAAATATTATCCTGTGAAAAGAGTGAATCTCAAAAGGGAATATTTTTTTATAGTATCAAATTTTATATAATTGAAATTGACTAGTTTCAATCAGCTTTCAGAAAATCTAATTTTTTTCAAAATCTGGCTTAAATAGGAGAAAAAACAGTTCACATGCTCTTTCTTATAAGTATTATTTTGCGCTATTTATTACACAGAACAATTCAAGCACAATAGCACTTGAATAGGTTTGTACTTTTTGCATAATTTTATCAAACATGTTGTAAGCTAGCCGTTATATATTTTTTTAAATATTCACTTAAAGGCTAACCAGGGATCTATGCTAGCTACATAATATTTAGTGAGACTGACTTTAACTTTAATATTGTGCAAAAATTGTAGAGTTAGAGTTAGTTAAAGAAGTTTTCACTTTAATTTTGTATTAATTTTTAACATGTAATATGTTGTACATATTCAAAGTTTTGGTTTATGATATTGATGGTGTGTAGCGAGTTCTACTTACAGTCCATTTTTTGTTTACTGGATTCACGGCATTTAAATTCCTGAATTCCATAAATGAAAAATAGATTTGAATGCGACTGTGATTGTTCCTTTATATAACTTTACTATGTTCTTTTCATTTTTTTGCTCCGTTTCTTTCCTGTTCATTGACAAAATGAATTTGCAGTGCCATCATTCAGCTTGATGTGAAATTGAAACGGAGCTGATTTTATTAAACAAATTTGTTTTATTTTTATGTGTGTTTATATATATTTTTTTGTTGATATTTAGTACAATTATTTATATTGTACATGTAATTCTGTACAAATAGATGTATTTAAAAGTATTTATATAAAGTTTTATTCACCTGTAATATATAAACATTTAATTTTTTTCTCCTTTATTTGGGTTTTTCACCACGATCTAAAGCTCAAAACTATCTGTTATATGTAAATAAAGAATCACTGGGTAAAGATAAGAAACCAAACGGAGACAAATTTCTCAGTGATTCTTTTTTGTAATAAATTTGCCTAATGAACAAAATTTTAAAAATATAAAAATGTTCTAAAAAAATACACAAACTTGTGACCTTTCGGGAAGTATTCTCCTCCCGTTTTCAAATCGAATCTAAAAATAAATTATATTAATTTCTATAGATTCTGAAAAGATAGCAAGTAAATATATGTTTTGTGTATGTCGATGATACTTACATTGACCTATGCATATTGTGTATGTCAACAACAGATATTTTTGAGTTTTAGATCGTTGCGAAAAATCCAAATAAAGAAAAAATATATGAACACACCACAATCATTTAGACATTATTAACATTTAGTTATAGTAAACAATACCAATAATTTCAGACTACTGAAAAACCAGAAACAAATTAACGCTAAACTTAAATAGATTCCATCAGAAGCTAAAAGTAGTCCGAAAAAAAGTACAATTAAAAAACATCAAAGTTTTGTCTAATAAATATAAAAAAAGAAACAGAACAAATTGAAAGTTGATAATTGAGTTCAAGCAGTATGTAATGTATGTTACACATTACATCCTGCTTACATCATTTATAACCTAAACAGCCACAACCTAGTATCTGTCAGATGCGTATATAAACCGCGCAGGCGTGTTGAGAAGTGAATTGTTTGCTCCTTACTAGTTTTTTTAATCTTCCGGTGATCGCGCGAAATTTTTTGATGTACGTGGTCGTGCCCGTCTCGTAGACCATAAGGCCAAAACAATTAATAAAAGCCAGTCGCGTTGGTGCGGCGGTAAGAGCGTCTGCTTTGCCGAATCCGCGCTGGAGCGGTAGCTGGTTCGATTCCAGCGCTCGGATGGTTATTGTTTCTTTCTTCTGTCCGTTTATCTTTCCTAAATGTTTGTGATTGTTTCTAGGCAAGAGTGTAAAATCCGACTACGAATTACCCCTCAGTCACGCCAGTTAAAGGCTGGGTAAGGGCGGATGCCTTCTGAGAAGTGTTCTACGTTGGTCACTCGCCAGTCGGTAGGTTTCCTGATAGACTTATGGGTAGGCACATAACCAAGGGTTTATAGCCCGAGGGGGGTGCTGGCCTGGGTTTGTCGGAAGCTGATGACCGTGATTTGGAAACCACGTTAAGCTGTAGGTCCAGTCGCTAAATAGCCTAGTTGCTGATGCGCCTCTAACCCAAACACTTTACTTTACTTTTAATTAATAAAACTCAAAAACCTCACACAATTCTGCTTTTAATAGTATATACTTGATACACAGTTAATTAACTATAAATAAGAGCTGATTTTCACCGAGATTTTAGGCGTGTATAATAATGATTAATAAATTATGTTGTGTAAATTATTTTAAACATATTTTTCACTTTCTATTCGATAAAAAAACATTTAAAAATAATTAACAACTTATATGAAATTATTAAAATTTATAAAAAACAAATAGAAATTAAAATTTATTCTCGTAAATAGATCTTCTCATAGTCCGTATTATAATAAATTAGGCGTTAGTATTCTTGAAACCTGAAACCTTGAAACATTTTCTAAGCACAGCCCAGTACCACAACTTTTACAAAAATATTTCGTTTTTCTGTTCGTTCAACAATCAGAAAAACTGCATCTTCCGTGTTCTCCAATATTTGTTGCTTGGTTTTTATTTTCAGGAACTACTACTCCACATACTTCGTCATACAACTGCTCTACGCGTTTTATTTCATTTTCATAATCCCTGAGTAAAGTAATGTTTTTTTGTCAACTCGCATTTTATATGGCGACTATTCGTAGTTTTCTCATAAGTCTGGTGAAATTATAGACAATTTAAAAAATTAGCGCGAGTGGTCGCGTGCTGTCTGAGAGACCATATCTTTCCACCCTTCCACATAACATTCGATACTAATATTCCACAATAAAGAGTTTTAGCAGCGGTTTTTTTTGCAATTTTCACTGCACCCGGTCCCACAATCCATAGCGCGACCACCTGAGGGTTAAACTAGTATACATACCATTTAGGTCATTTAGCTTTACAGGTGAAGGGCCTTTCAAATTGAGCGGTTTTTTAATTCTTGAATAAGACGCAGAATTTGCGTTGATTTCAAAAAACTTTTGGTTGATAATTCAAGCATAGAAAGCCCGAAAGAAAATATCTGCCAAATGACCACCTCTTGCAACTCCACAGATGTCCACTCTTTTGTCACATTTTGACATGACCGTAGCTCTATCTCACCAATGACTAGAATACACTCCTTTAGTTCAGGAAATGATTATGGATTATTCTTATAGACCTGGCTTCTTACATAACTCCAAAGAAAATAATCCAACGGTGTCAAATCACTTGATCTTGGTGACCAATTAACATAACCGTTTCTTTCAGTAACTCAGGAAATGTTGCTCTCAATAAATCAATTGTTTCATTAGTAGACGGAGGTGTCGCGGCGCCATCTTGTTGAAACCACAAATACTCTAAATCAATATTATTCAATTCACGCCACAAAAGTCCAGTTATCACCCCACGATATCGAACACCATGCACAGTTATAGCTTCACCAGCAGCATTCTGAAAGAAATACGGCTCAATTACACCTCCTGACCATAATGCACACCAAACAGTGATTCGTTTAGGATGTAAAGGTTTCTCATGAATCAATCTTTCCTCACTCTAAATGCAGCAATTTTGTTTACTAATAGCCATCAATTTCAAAATGTGCTTCATCTGAAAAGATGATTTTTTTGAGAAAAATCATCTGTTTGTTCTTTGATCCAATTGATAAATGCACAACATTTTGAATGATCCAGTGCCTTTAGTTCCTGTGTTATTTGAATCTTATATGCCTACAGAGCTAAATCCTTTCGTAAAATACGCCATGTTGTGGATTCACTGAGTCCAAATTGTTGTAAATGTCGACTAATGGAAATTTCTGGGTCTTCAGCAACACTTTCACGTACCAAATCAATATGCTCTTGTGAATGACCACTACGAATTGCTTTTATCTTCCACCAAACCAGTTTCTTGAAACTTGTAAACAATTCGATTGATAGTGCTTTGTACATATTGACGATTGTACAAACCGTAAATATCGCGTAATTTTCTAAAAATATTTTTCACTGAACGCACATTTTTTAACGCAATGTAGTCTGTATGACACCTTTTTTTATAAGTGTCATATATTAGACTTCTGAAATGAGACTAGACCTACACAAATTCACAACGCCATCTGTGTTTTATTCAAGAAGTAAAAAAAAACACTCATTTTGAAAAACCTGTTATTAACCGCACCCGGTTTGTTTCTTCAACACGGTGTGGTCTTTTCCCTTTTTTTTCAGACCGAGCAAAGACCCCGCTACCAGACAACCGCCTTATGCCGACCCCATCGGACCACCGCCTTAGACGTGGTGCCAACGCGGCCTATACTTCTTGCTATAGTTGTACAAAAAAAGAATCAAAAACCATATTCTGAATGTTGAAAATTTGTCATTTGGTATAATAAAAATATTCGGTGGTTTATTTTAAAAAAAACTGCAAAAATATATTACAAATTCCTATTTAAAAAAATAAGTCTTCTTTACAAAATTAAATTACAGGAAAATTCAACAATATTAACTTAAACATGTGTCCTAAAAATTGTATGTACACTATTATAGTTATAAAAAATTGCAAAAATTAAATTCATTATTTGTTTTTTACAAAAAAAAAATTAACAAGTAACGCGCCAAAAAGGGACGGTAAAGATAATATCAATATCACAGTCAACTTTAGTCACATCCTCAGATTCAAAGTTGCATATCATTAGTATCTCCTAAATAATGCAATATATTTGTAATACTGGTCTGATAACTCATATTAGGCAGTGGACGGGGTGTCAAATTGTAGTCCTAAAAATATAAGCATTGAAGCACATAGCATTAAAAAAGAAACTCATTATTTAATTTATGAATGATACTAATTTGATAGAAATATAAAAGGGATATCCACAAGTAATATCTTATTTTTTGCACTTGTAAGAACATTGCCATCTACTAACAATAATTTGACTTAATACAACATAACCTATTTTCTAAATAAATCGTCGCCTGAGTATTGGAGCAGGGCCTGATATTCCCATATACCAAAATGCGTCCGGTTTGCGCATGACCTCACTCGTTGAGTAAAATTCAAATATCTTCGTTGCTAGACTTTGAAATACAATTTAAATGCATTGTAATTGAAATTAATACTTTATCAGTGTGGGCAACATACTACAAAATTGTATATAACAGACACGTACACAATTTTATATGAATTTAAGACACTATTTACAGAACAAAACAACTTCGATAGTTCGAATAGTTTTTATTTATCGACAAAAACATTTCGTTTTATAGATTAATATTATTTATTATGAGTATTTGAAATGTATATAAACAAATCATTTTGTTTGTTTCTCAGTTTAAAAATGTATGTAAAAAATAATATACATTGCTTATATAAAATTGCAATATGCAAATTGAAAGTTTTCTAAATATTGGCTTTTAATTGTAATATCCAGCTTAATTCGATATTTTTTGTCACAATTAAAATATTAATTATTCAACACACATCTAGCCATATTTGATATTGGTATTAAAATAACAACATTTTGTTTCCTAAATTTAAAATTGTACATATTTCTTAAGCTTATGTCCTTTGTTATAAGTGTTATAGCTATAAGTGTAATTATGTAATACTTTTAATCATACTTCTTTTACCTAATTTTACACTTACATTCGCGATCGAAAAAATAGTTTTTTTGCTTTTTCTGGGCATTCAATGTGGCTACTTCTAAGCGTCAAATTATTCAAATAATTTTTGGTCAATGATTCTCCATTAACTGACTTAAAACTTTGTTCAAGCTGTTTCATTTGTGAAAGAAAATCTTCAGAAGGTTTGTATAAACCTCATTCACTTAAATGATGAGTCCAGGTATATTTGAACGTGCTGGGTTTCTAAACTGGAATTGGTTAACTTGAAACATATATATCCAGCTAAATGTTCGAGCCCATCATATTCAAGTTCATGAAGATCCTCGTCAATATCTCCTTCATGAACACTGTACAACATAAGTGGATCATTTTTGCAGTCGAATTTCTTGATCATTGAACCACTTATTGGCAAATCTGGGGTATAAACATGTAATATTAGAAATATTACTACCATCACCATCATTACTACTTCTACCACCATCCCAATATCTAATCAAGCATAAATAAATAAATAAAACACCATACTTTTTAAAGCAACAAATTTATAAACATGATTCAATGTTTTTGGGTTTAATTTCTATTTCAATTATTTTTCTCTTGTGATAATTACCTGGTCAACAACTCGGCGACAACTTGTTTTACTGGTTTTTACTGGATACTGGTTTTTTAGAACTAAATGCCAGATTTTGAGTCGGTACATCATCCTTCAATCCTCGATAACTTTTTGTTTTTTTTTTAATTTTAAATTGAAAAAGTGTTCGTCGAACAAATACAAGCCCTTTTCAGGTTAAACTTATCCTTTCTTTTTGTGGCATGGATCCACCTCTTGCACGGAACTTCATTCTTGGAAAAATGAAAAAACTTCACATCACAAGGGTTTTTTTTCGACTGATTGTCGGAGTTATACCCAAACACAGCACAACGCATTGTTATTATTGAATATTTTAGATTAACACCACACAAACGCCGTACATAAACTTCTAGTAAACTTGTTATATGTCAAAACTATGATGTTCGAATTTTACTCAATTCCCGCCAACAAAGCTCCGCCCACCATGCGCAATATCTTACCTTAGTATTTATTATACTCCACCACGGCTTATATGAAAATGATTGACTAGATTTCTGAAAGTCAAAAAAATGTTTTTTTCCATTTGAGTCAGAACCAGTTTAATATTAATTTGTCACGTGACTTGAAGGTGCACTCTCATTGGATGTGGACTTGGAGCAAACCAATATTAACACTGTGTTACCAGTGATGGACTTGGCCTAAAGTACAGACTAAATTTTCATTGCTCTAGACCTTGTTTCAATTGCATTGAAAACGTTCTTCTAATATTGAGTAGTAATTTACGTGATAAAAAGAAAAAAACCAGGCATTTATAACATATAAGATGAGATTTACGCTAGAACCATGGAACATAGGTAAGAACAAGATATATGGTAGAGTCAATGAACAAATAGATAACATCAAAAGAGACAGATCACAATTACGGAGATAGAGAGGAGAAAACTGGGGTAAACCTAAATACCAACGAAACATACTTGATACAAGAAAATTACTAAGATTGAGCTTGCTGCGAGCGCTGGACCCAATGAAGTGTTAAGAAGAACCAAAACAATTTTTGAAATGCTTATAACTCGTTCTGAACACACTTGTGTACAAAAGAAATACACTGTGAATAAATCTATTTATAAAACTATTTCTTGTAGTTCTTTTTCGTTTTAGAGCAATCGGTTTCTTTTTAGACAATCTTTTTTCAATAAATCCAAGTAACTCCAGAGACTTAATTTAATCCCGAAACCCACGTGACCTATAAATGTGGTCAACCAACACGACAAGTTGGTAATGATTAATACGAAATTATTAACTACGACATATTTATTGGTTTTTCTCAGTTTTTATAAATAATCTTTTTCTTTGAATTATATACTCAGTTTAGCACTAATAACGAAAATAAAAATAATAAAATAAAAATTACGTTTGACTAGTCCTACATTATTTTGACCTTAAGTAAAAAACGTTAAAATAACTCCATCGGAGCAGATGCCATGGAGAGAAAAAAGAACAGAAGGGCATATACATTTTTTATAAAAAATATTGTTGATGAAATGCAAACGAAATTATGTCTTTTAAATAAACAGATGTATGCATAGAAACTAATAAAAATCTCGCTGGTAGATCTAGGGGAAATTTTAGTCACATTTTTGGTGACAAATGATACCACCTTTAAATAATTCAAAATAAAAAAATTAAAGTTTCCAAGTTTAAATAAATTACTAGTCACTTGAGTTACAGGCTTAAATGAAGGCTCTCTATAAGGGGAACGCATTATCCAGAAACATATAAAGCACGGGCGTAGCCAAGGGGGGGTTTGGGGGTTCAAACCCCCCCCCCCCCCGAAATAAGCCAAATAGTACCTAATATTATACCTAAAAAATACGAGGAATGAAGAGAGTTAAATGATTACATTTGAATTGAATATATATCCGAACTAGTGGACGTTGCGCACAGTAACGCCATCTCTTGTCGAGTAGTATATTTTTGTTGTTTTATTTACTTCAAACTAAACCCCCCCAAAACTAAATCCTGGCTACGCCCGTGATATAAAGGCGCCATAAAAATCAAACAAGAACAAAACAATTTCGTGGATCTTTTTTGCAGCATGACGTCTTACAATAATCAGAATTCCATAGTGATCATATATGTATAGTATTAGCGATAGTCCAGAGTACACAAGTAATTATCTTCTTGGGATATCTAACTTTTAACTCAAGTTGGTAATGATATGGGGATACGTAGTGTGTCGAAACAAGTGATTCCATCAATAATTACCTAGCAGTTGCTGGTCTGCCACCAATAAGTCTCAGAATCGTGGAAAGGATCTCAATATTCGAAAGGGGAAAGGAATACAAATTCAAGAGAGGAAATACTGGAAGCCCGGCACAAACAATGGAATGACTATGAGGAAAAGGCAAAAAACATTTAGCCAAGTTGTAAGAGAGTGGCATAACAGAAAATTGGGGAAAACCGATTTTTACATAACACAAACAATAACTGGCCATTGGAAAGTCAGAGGACAAGGAATGTCGCTACTATGGGATGGTGGATAGACGGGACCACACAATCTTCCACTGCCCGAGATGGGAACCGCTTCGGATAGCTATTGCTGCCGAATGCAATGTAGAAGTGACGGAACACAACACTGGCGGTCTGTTTCTGCAAGGAAAAAGACAGTGGGCAAGCATAATAGGCGTGGTGGAGAGAATAATGAGGACAAAAATAGAGGACGAGAAAAAACGCTAAGATCAATATGGACCGACAATCTGTTGTGTCCTGAAGTGATGCCTAACGGCGGTTCCCAGGCCACTATCAGAAAATATCCTTGAGGGGGAAAGGTTTTAGTCGGTAGGCATAATCCCAATAAGGGCATGAATTCGACATCCTTAATTATTAATTATTAAGTAATTAATTACCATTTAGGAAATGATTTTATAACTTAACTTAACATAACTTATCCGCCATAGAGCAACTGGTGATAGAGATCAAAATAAGAGAATTTCGTAAATAAATGTGTCGGCAAATGTGTTATTGAAAAGATACAGGGTGTTAAAAGTGAAACTAAATTTGCGAAAAATTGAGATAATTTAAAAACGGTTGAAGATATCAGATTCAAAATTGGGGTAGTTGGGTTTTCAAAGATGACAAATCCGAATTTGGTACTAGTTTGAGCTTAATTCCTAGAGGGCGCTTGCTACCTACTTGTGAGTAATTAACTTGCTCATATTTTTTACCCTATAAAGCTGGGAATATTTTGCCTTCAGAATAGAGTAGAGTCGTAATTCCCACGTAAAAAAGGTACCCTTGTTCAATATTGATATCTCACGAAGTTTGCGAGATATTCGTGTTCGAATGTTCCATCGCACATCTAGTCGATGGCTGAAAAATCTGCAATTCACAAAGTGTGCCTTGAATACGAGGAAAAAAAGATTAAGATGTCAAAAATATAACGGACTTTATTTTAAATACCAATTTTTTAAAATTTACTTCAATAGGTATTGAAAGTATTCACCGTTTACCTCAAGACACTTTCTCAGGCTCTTTGTTAAGTGCCGCCTCACATTTGACCCCATAAATAAAAGTCAAACGGGTTAATGTCTGGGCTTCGAGGTGGCCAAGGAAACTCACCGCACCCAATCCATCGATGTGGAAAACGTTGATTCAAATGATTTCGCATTGCAACAGTAAAACGCGGTGACGCCCTATCTTCCATGACCCACGTCTTGTCTTAAGTTTAGAAGTATACAGTCCAAAAGGTCTAATAAGTCATTTTCTAAAAACTGCACATATTCTTGATCTCCATTCAGTCTTTGCGGAAATTCAAATGGGCCGATTAAAAAACTGTCGATAATGCCGCACCAAATGTTAATTGAAAATTCGTGCTGGAAATGTCGCTCTCTTGGTAGGTGTGGATTTTCCATGGGGTAATAATGATTATTTTGCCAATTAAAAATTCCGCGTCTGGTAAAAGTTGCCTCGAGATTAAACAATATATTTTTCAGAAACATGGGGTCTTCGTTTTTTTATGTAGCAGATTTTGACAGTTTTCATCGAGATGTAATAATTTGTAATACTAACATTTTTAATGACTAACATTTGCCAACATTTGCCAACACATTTATTGACTAAATCCTCTTATTTTGATATGAAAACGTCTCAAACGTATGGATAGACACCCTGAAGAATAATCCTAACATTTACGCCATCCATGAAAAAGCATCCGTTAAATTTACTCACCGATGAATATCACTCACTAACCTATATTGAGATTCGACTTTTACAAAACTAAACCAAAAGATGTAGGCACGAGGAAAACAATAAATAATAATAATGTTATAATTCGATAATTAATATATATAACAATAATGTAACAATAACCAAAATGCGCAACTGTCAATCCAATCCTGGCGATTGAAAAAATAATATTAATAGTAAACAAGAGCACTCATTTTTATTGTACACGACAATGAAAACTTCCACATATTCTAGATATTTCCAAACCTTGAAAAACTTTGATTGAACCCATTTGATTTTCAAACTACATTAAATTCAAACAACATTTCATAGCAGCAAAAAATAACATAACACTGATAACATTAGATCTATGATCTTTGACAAGTTCTGACAAGTTTAAAAAAAACAACAGAAACTGTCTTTGTTACTTAGTAACATAATAATAAATACCTCTTCCATATCAATAACTGATTCCATTATAGAATCTTCAACATGATAATCCAAATGTCTGTGCAGCATAGCTTTAACAGGAAATTCATAATTACATATATGACACACAAACACTTTAAACAGGTGGCTTTGTATGTGCTGCTTAAAAGATTGTTCTGTTGGAAAAATTTCATTGCACACTCTAAAATGTATTAACCAATTTTGACACTGTAAATGATGTAAATAAGTGATCCTACCTACAATGAGTTTCATGAATTTTCATATGTTCTAGCAACATACTTTCCTCTCGGTAACCATTTCCACATTTGCTGCAGAATACTTTTGGATTATAATTATCATTACTAATCTTACCAGTATCTGAAGCTGATTCTGTATCTGAGGTAATCTTCATATCATTTGAACAACCCTTCCTTTTATCATCTCGACAAGTACAGTAGTAAAAATCTCCTAAAATTATTTTCATGAATGAAAGTATATATGCATAAAAAGAACAACCTGTAGTTTCATTCAAAGACCAATTATTGTTTAATCTTGTAATGTTTACTTTATAATGGCGAGCTTTCTCTCGTGTATCCCTCCTTTTCCTAATCCTTTTTCTAAATGAAAACTTTTTAGGTAAATCTTCAGAAGATACACTGCTTGATGAAGTTTGTAATATATTCAGATCCTTGAAATGTGGAATATCATATTTATATTGAATCTTATTAGCGCGACCTATTTCATTGTTGTTAATATTGCGTCCATTATCTTTTCCCGTCATAATATACTGCTGTTTGTCGTTAACAATAAAATCTTTGGAATCGCAAGAATTTTCATCAAAAGAAAACTCCATATCCACAGAACTTTTATCATCTCTGATGATAAGTTCATTATCTCTATATAATATATGAATATTATCAGTTAGAAACAATGTTTCAGCCTTCTTTTTGTTCTCAGATTTTGTGTCGGCCTTAATTTTATTTTTTTTTAATAACACTTTTGGAGTATTTTTCAAAACGCTCAACCTCAATATTTCGCGCGCAAGTTTAAATTTGGAATGCTTACTGATGTAATGGGAAATTAATCTTCTTACGGTTGGCTGCTTTAGGCGGCAGATTTCACAATATGCTTGAATCATAATTTTAACACAGATTAACACCTGACTTCGATTTCAACAAGAAAACATGGTTTTAATCATTAGTTAGATCTACGAGATAAATGAACAAAAAAACAACATACATAAAAAAGAACGTTTTACATTTTAACCTAAAAACACCTAGTTTATCAACCTGTCACCCTATTGGTCAATTAATAATTAAATTATAATACATTTTTGGAAACCATATAAATATGAAATGAAAATAATATCCCTTTAAAATATCATTATTTTGCACTTAAAAAATGTTCTTCAAAATTTTTTATTTTCTTTTCGTGCAATTGGTATATCTGGGTTAATACTTGACATGCGAATTTGACATTATAACTTAAGGTAATTTTTGTTACAGTCAAGTTTCTGCATTATAGGTAGAAATGGCTTCTGTTTTGAATCACGCAGTAAAAAGGTTTATCCAAACTTCGGCCAAAAGGTCTGTTCAAGTTGAGGGTCCCTCCGCCGTCTCTGGTATTCACGAAGGTAAGATACATATAACCAAATTATCGTTACGTAAGATGTCCCCCATAAAAAATTAAACCTAAATACTTTTCAACATTGGTGCTTTGATATTATTCAAACCAAATACACTGACCCGATAAAATGTAAATTTTGAATATATTTTCTTGATATTAATGGTTTTGTCTTTTCACACTATTCCATACAATGTTTTCTAAAGAGCTTAGAGGCTTTTTTATAGGCAGTAACAAATATAGTTTTCAAAATTCGCATCATATCATTTATTTCATCTGTTGATTGAAAACAGTATTCACAAACTGGTAATTTCAGGGGAGAAGTAGAAATAACTTTCATGGTGCCATATCAGATAAATACAGAGTGTGTTTTATAATATCCACTGAGTTTGTGTGAAATTGATATTTCAACACTTTCAATTGTCAATTTGATTTGTTGATATGGAAAGTGTTTTAGAATGATGCTCATCATCAAACCACCCTTTTAACCTGCATAGATCATTTTTATATTATAATAGTACCACTAATCTAAAAAAAAAACTGAATAATATAGGAGCTAGAAAAGATTTTTTCTTATTTTTTAGGCGGATACAAAATTTGGCAAAAACTTTCCATTTTTGTCGCATTCCCATCAATTATTCTATGTGCTGTAAATTGTTACCTTGCACATGAACACCACCATGGAAGGCCAGAATTCGTGAAGTACGATTATTTAGCTATTCGCACCAAGAAATTTCCATGGGGCGATGGTAATCATGGACTGATCCACAACAAACACACCAATGCCCTTCCTGATGGTTATGAAACTTAAAACTCCTTTATACAGTCAGTTAGTAACATAAATGTATAATTCTTTAAATTTATTGTTAAACTATTTGTTTGTAATACAGTAGATAATAGTAATATGATTTTTTTTATAATAATCAATTTTTCCTCTAATCTACTGATTGTTTCGAAAAATTTCTTTTGATCTCATCTACTTCTATGCTGATTACTTTATATTATAACTATTATTTCGTTGCTATCAGCCTTGGCCGATCATCCAGAAACCGATGCTAAGATTAAAACTGTTTTCGAAACTTTTTGAACCAACGAAAAGAATTGCCAAGTACCTCTGGAAAGGTCAAATTCGTAATAAAGACACTTTAGATGTTTGTATGTCTCCCCTCCAAAGGGGAAGCGAACAGTGTTGTCAGATGGAATGCTCCATTATTAGCATTTTTACTTTCACACCTTGTAATGTGTTGTAAGTTGTATTTTTTAAAGACTCCTACAAAAAAACACTGCACTACACAAAAAAGTAATGAATTATCTTAATTCATTAAAGACCCGACGTTCACATCAATTTAATGCCAGCTTATTTTAACTCGGTGAATCCCCGAGCATTCAAGCGTTGAATATAAAGAATATTGAATATTCAAGCATTGGATGAAATAAGGAAGTTTAATAAACAGGAGGGGGTTTAGGCGGTTAGGAGTTGGAATACACTGTTTTTTTTATATTTATTCCTGTACCTATCTGCCTTAAGGTGTAAGGCTTTTTATTTAAACTGGTTGTTCTACCATATATTTCTTTCTCCATCCCTTCCTATCCAGTGTCATCTGTTTAATGCCTTCCCATTCTGTTCCTCAACTTTTTGCTCCTTCTTCAACCCACCTTTTTCTAGACGTTCCTCTATAAATAAATAAACAAAGATTAATATCAAAAATTTCCACTATATATAAAATTGTATGAATAACAATTGTTTCGACACGGTGCCTTTTTCAAATACAAACTATGCTAAACTGTTAGCAGAAAAGTATGTATTTGAAAAAGGCACTGTGTCCAAACAATTGTTATACATACAATTTTAAATATAGTGGACATTTTTAAATATAAATTTTTGCTTATTTATTTAAAATGAATTTACATCAGGTATCACTTATCTCAGTTAAATTGATTATTGAAACTTCCTGTATAATTTTTCCCAGTTGGTTTCGTTATCCCATTTGTTATCTGCCATTCTGCACATGTATCCGAACGATGATAGATTTTTCCCTCTATCAATTTTTCATTTATTGACTTTATTTCTATATTTTGTATCTGTATTTGATTTCTTATTATGTCTCTTCTTGTTTTATTGTTGATCTTACAAATGAATTTCATTTCGATTGCATTCATTCGTATCTTGTTTTTCTGCCAAAATCCATGTCTCACTACTATATAACATCGTTGGTCTTTTTTTATATTCCTTGGTATTTCTGTCTTGTTTATAAATATGTTCTGTATAATATTGAAAAATTTTTCTTTATTTTCCTATACCCTCATCTAGTTCTATTTCTATTTTGCCATTTCAATTACCGTTCCTAAATACTTCGTTGCCTTTCAATGTTATTTTGTATATTTTCTGTTCTCTTAATATAATATATATATATATATATATATATATATATATATATATATATATATATATATATATATATATATATATATATATATATATATATATATATATATATATATTCTTACAACTGGTTTAATGAAGTAAAATATATTTTTTAAATTGTCTAAAAATAACCAAGGACCATAATTTGAAGACCCCCGCTTTAAACATATAAGTTGTTCATTATTAATATAGTGAATGCTTGAACTACAAGTGCTTTTGATGTAAGAGAGAAAAAAAGCACATCACTTTGTTTTAGATGTAAACATTGAGTATAAAACTTACCCAGAATTGTTAAATAACACACAAAAATTAATCTATTCATCAAAATTTATTTTGTGGCCTTCAAACTAGGTTCCATCGAGTGCAATACAACTATGCCACTGCTTAACCTAATCCTCCATACATTGTTCGTAGGCTGATTGAGGTATAGCCTTCGGCGAACTTACCTCCTGAATTGACTGACTCCAAAACGCCTTCCTCGAAATAGTAATTTTAGCCTCGGGAATAGGAAAAAGTTACACGGGGCCTTATCAGGTGGGGACGGTGCTTCCTCGATGACGTTCGTCGAGTTTTTGGCCACACATTCTTGCACAACGATGGCTTTGTACTATGGTGCATTATCGTGGTGCAAGATCCATGAATTGTCTTTCCACAAATCTGACCGTTTTCGGCGAATATTCTCGCGCAAACGCCTCATGACGCCTAAACACTATCCTTATTCACCCTTTTGTCCATCTGGAAGATATTCAAAGAGCACTACACCACGCTTTTCGAAGAACACTGTCAGCATGACCTTGATCTTCGAGTAACTTTGACACGTTTTTTTTTAAGTTTCAGCTAGTTTTCGAGGTGCCATTCTGTTGTCTTTTTTATATGTCGTACTCATAAATTCATGTCTTCTCGCCTATTACGATACGTTTCATGAAGGTGAGGTCTGTAGAAGTTCGGGAAATGATGTGTTTAGCGACATGCTTTTGATGATCTTTTTGGATAAAATTAAGATCTGTCGGAACCAGTCGTGCGGTGACGCATTTTTTAATGTTATTGTCTTTTTTTATATTTTCTGAATAAATTATATAATCAGAGTTATTGAATGATTTTTCAATTAAAAAACAAATGTATATGATCTACATTTTTTTATTTTACTCATTATAATTTCAATACTATTTTTGAAAAAAATAAATATAACAATGGTTATGATTTGACTGTAAGTCGGCTCGCCATAAAAAAATTAAATTGATGCCTCGGACACACTTGAGATGGCGCCACCGCTTGACACATTTCCCCATTGTCCCTTGCAGGATTAGAATACCTTCTTATATATTATTTTAATCGGCACAGCGCTGCCATCTTACAGCATAAAAGAAAATTAAATAATTTAGGCGAGCTTTGTAAAGGATAAATTCCGGTATTTTTATACAGAATGTACATCAGAATAAAAGATGTTTTTTTTCTACACAATGTTTTATTATTAAAAAATGTCCAATTTACAATACTTGTATGTGCTCCTATCAAGTGACATTATTATTGATCGATTGGAATCTTTTTTGTATGTTCAATATTTTCCATTTTGGTCTAAAATGAATGGCAGAATAGTTTATTAGTTCTAAAAAATGTCACACTCCCGCTCATTAAGAAGAAGGCGTAGCAATTTCCTTTACATCAGGAACAGCCGTAATTTTCGGTCTTAGTAAGTAAGCGTCCAATTTATATGAGTTGGGAATCCTTTTTAATTTCACTTTGACGATAGAAAACATCTCCACGATTGACGTCTGTGGTTCGGGATTATTTAACGTTTTGGGATATTTCAAAATTAACCTAAATATTTTTTTGCCGCGTTCGGGTTCTTGATTTTGACCAATCACCGTCGTTCCAGTTGGAATTTTTTCCAATTTCCATGTAGGATTATCTTGACATTTCTAAAAGATTAAGGGTTTAATGATAATGTAGTTCAAAGTAAAGTATTACATACTTTTTGATGCACCCTTACTGTGCTGCCTGTTTTTATCACTATAACATCAAATGATCTATCTTTTACCTCTACCACAACACAATCTTGAATATATGGTTGATGTTTGTCCACATAGAAAGATAAGTAGAGATCGCTGCTGGCTTCACCAGCTCTAAAAATAATAGTTTTCCAATAAATATCCAATTCATCATATGAGGCTAAAGATAAGAATAAAATTATCATTACCGTGACGCTGAATGATTAATAAGTAATTAAAAATCACTGTACTGTAAAAAGCAAAGTGTATTAGGTCCTCAACATAATTCTCGCGTCTACTTTTCATCGACTGCAGACTGCAGATAGGAATTTCTTCCCCTCGTATAGATATTCTAGAGGGCGATCTTTCAGCTCCAAAATGAGATATAATGAAAAATTAGTGGTACATGTAGTGCAAAAAGTAATATTTGAGGCACTGTCTTCTTTTCGGCTTTCAACACCAACGCGTTTTGGTCCAGGAAAACAAAAAATGCGGAGGATAAAGAATTGGAAGCATAGCTGGATGAAAATCTCCGTGATATCCTGCTAGAGATCAGAATAGAAACTCTGAGTAATACTGATAGCCACTTCTAAATGTTTACACAAGGTGGAGAAAACTCAAACGGGGTGTCGTTCGGTTCCTTATGAAATCACAGCTGATAATAAGAATAGACGCTAAGATGTGGTGTTATTGCTCTCCAGATTAAAAAAAAAAGAACTTCCAGAATAAGACTGTGACCTGTAATGAAAGGTGGGTCATCACCTGGTGAGACATTAATCCTGGTGAGACTTCAACCAGTACTGCAAAACCAAATATCCACAACAAAGGGGTATTGCTGTGTATATGGTGAGATTAACATTTTGCTTTAAGGCAAAGTACAGCCACATACATATTCTCTAGGCGTGACCCCTTCGGATTTTCATCTCCTCCGATCGTTGCAACATCACCTGGTTGACAGCCGCTTCATATCCCTTGAGGAAGTCTTCAGAAAGCCTCAATGACTTTAACACGTCAAAATCACCAAGTTTTTTCGATCTGGGATTGGGCAGTTGCCTGGAGGTGGCGAAAGTGTATAGAAAGTGACGGAGATTACTTCGAATATTAATTATGTTTCACTTTTTTCATAAATAAAAGAATTAATTGAGGACATAATCCAACATTGATATGATAAGAGTCATTAGTTTTGACGCAATGAAAACAACATTCTTCTTTAAAAAAACTACTTTAGCGGTGGCTTATTTGTGACTAAAAAAGTCATATTAACTAATGCGATGGAAATTTCAATGATATAAGTAAATACTACAAGCTAAATTGAAGAAAGTAATAGACACAAAAATACCATATTTGTTGTATTCTGTATTCTCATGCATCTATTATATACCCTGGCAAATACAATCAGACAAATTCTGGAAGAATGCTGGGACTATAATATTGACTTCCACGTTATTTATTTTTATTCAAAATACATCATTTCCGCATCAATACACCAATGCTAGCATACATTTTTTAGTCGTTTTTCGGAATCGCAATTTTTTCGATTTCGGAGAGCCTGGGAACTTCCACGTAGCAGTTTGGCGCTTTGTTTAAGAATACTTGAACCATCAAGGTTCATCACCAGTTACAATCGATTCCGGGAATGTGCAGTTCCATCTGGTTGTTTTCGTAAGGTCCCAGCAATGTTCAACGCGAGCAATTTCTTGGTTCTGATTTAAGGGGTGAGAAACATATAGAGCACAGTTTTTCCATTTGTTTAAATATTTTATCAAACTTTCGCGAATCATGTCTTTGTCGTATTTAATTGCTCTGCTATCCATCTCAGTCGAATTCGCATCGTATGCGATCATTTCACGCACTTTCCACCGATTCATCCAGATTTTTGTTTTTTGGTCTGCCTGGCTTTGGGTCGTCTTCGAAGGAATTAAAACAGTCCTGAAATCGCTTATACCAGTCGAACACACACACACACACAGTAGGGTGGTGTAAGATGACGCGGGCGATTGGCTAGGTCTGGTGTGACGTATGCATCTAAAGTCGTGTTTTGTTAATTATATGTGCCGGCACTTGCTCGCAAAAATAAACAATTTGCACACAAAACAATTGCTGCAGGTAGGTTTAAAGATTTCGACCACTTTTGATCTAATTTTATTATAATTTGAAAGTAGTGTCGATCAAAAAATTGGTGGATATTCAGTGTTTCGACTGACTTGTTGATTAAAATCTTATTTCACCTTAGCTTAACAATCGATATATTTCCAACATTTCATAAGAGATGGCCGTAGCATATCGATTTCTGCATTACGGGAAGATGACGCGCTAAGTGGGTATACTAGACGACGCGTGCCAACTTACAATACCTTATTTCAATGTTTAGAATTCGGACTGTTTTTTTAATTATTTCTTAACTTTTCAATTGCAGAATGCCAGGGTGCGAAAGGAAAAGTGAGAGACAAACAACAAGAAGCACGCAAACTCCCCGACCAAGGAAAAAGTAAAAGATCTGTTGCAAAATTTTTAGGAATGCCACAATTTACGTTGAGGTTATTGAAAAAACTGTATGTCCAACTAAACTTGATAGATATGACATTATCTTTTCAACAGAGGTCGAAAAAACCTGTGATTATTTGACGACCCTATATGCAATGTTTTATGCTATGACCACGAAAGATTTAGGGACACTTGCTTATGAATTCGCTGAAAAAACCCATATTCCACATCGGTTCGATCGAGAAACAGAGACTGCAGGTAAAGACTGGCTACGTAATTTTTTAAAACGACATCCAAATGTGTTAATTAGACAACCAACATCAACAAGCATTGCAGGTGCTGTTGGTTTTAACAGACCACAATGCGAACGCTTTTACATTAACATGAGTGTGGTGTTGGATAAATATAACTTTCCTCCACGCCGTATTTACAATATGGATGAAACGGGTTTATCCACAGTAGCTAACAGGCTACCCAAAGTTCTTACATTGAAGGGAAAACAAGCAGTCAACAAAATAGCAAGCGCTGAGAGAGGCATAAATGTGTAAATGCCTATATCTGCGACTGGCCACTTTGTTTCATCAGCTTTTATATCGTCAGGAAACGTATGAAATCTGAATTACTGGATGGAGCACCTGCTGGATCAATAGGAATGACTTCTGATTCTAGCTTTATTAATGCCGATCTCTTTATTGATTGGTTAAGTTATTTCAGAGATCATACATACTAAACCTACTGAAAAACACCCCATTCTTCTCGTGCTAGACAATCACTCCTCGCGCTGCTCAATTAAAGCTGTGGATTTCTTAAGGAAAAATAATATTGTTACACTGACTCTGCCACCACATTGCAGCCCCTTGATAGAGGTTTTCACGGTGTTCTTAAGAAGTACTACGCGGGGGTGTGTGAGAAATGGTTGAGTCATCCAGGACGGGCGATAACAGTATTCCAGATAAAATTTTTATTTACACCTGCCTATAACAGAGCTGCGAATATTCAATGTGCTGTTGAAAGTTTCAGTGTAGGAATTTGGCCTTGGAATCCAGATGTTTTAACGATGCCGATTTTATGACAAATACTGTCACAGAACAAGAAAATCCAGAAGAAGATTCTGCAGGAAACACGGTAGTCACGAATAGCTGGGCCGCTGTTACATCACAAGATCCTCATTGAAACAAAGAAAGGACTGATCAGAAAAATAATTATTCTCAACCCATCAGGACTGGACCACAAATGATTTTTGAAACTCGTACAGTCGTCACTCACCATGGCTTACCTAAAGCAAATATCTCAACATCAAATGAAGCCAGAGCCAAAAATCCTAGTGTCATTCAAGTATCTATGTTCCATCCTAAAGCAACCACTGTTGATGCCCAATTTCCTTAATCGAGTCTATGCACGAATTCTGATTATGTCATAACTACAAATACGGATATAATACAACCTTCTACTTCAACAAATATAGAATGCTCACACGCTGTGTCAATCTCTGATAAAATATAAAATATTAAACCTTTCCCTAAATCTCAGATAAAAAGATGCACTAAAATAAAACGCATGAAATCTGAAATAATTAGCAGTTTACCTTATAAATCCAAATTAGAAGAAGCAAGTAAGCAGAAAGCTGCGCCAAAACCCAAAAAGCCTAAGAAGGCTTTGCAAGCACTGAAGAAAAGTAAAACAAGGTTTGGACGTGTCTTGGATGTCAAGAAATATTTAAAGAACCCGTTACGGAAGACTGGTGTAAAAATGACATCGCATAACATACGCCATCTTATCGGTTTTGCTGTGCCAACTTACTCAACGGGTTGTGTAAAAGTGCGCATTTCCATTTTTCTTAGGTTTTGGTACAAATTAATCCAAAGATAAGAGTTGTGATTTTGATTTCAGTTTTTTTTAGATACCAATTAGTCAAAGATTTAAAATATATAAACTTGATTTTGAAACGTTGATTTTTATTTTGTTTATGACCGATTTTTTAATGGTGCGTCATTTTACACCACCCTACGTGATAAGCACTCATCACCATAAACTTTTTTAATCAATTCAAATGTTTCTGTAAAAATTTTACCGGACTTGAAACAAAATTTAATATTAGATCTTTGTTCCGTCGTGTTCCTGTTATGAGGTGACAAAAAGTACTGTCACTTTGATCGCTATAACTTGATAATCCGTTGATAGATTCTAATGATGGCGATCTCTTTTTATAGAGGAGATATACAGCTTTCAGATTATATCTTGTTTCTATTTTTTCGACTTAATGTGTAAGAATATGAAAAATATAATTCAAACAATGACTAATACAAACAGGTAGATGCAAAATTTGTGATGGCTTGTCTACACGAATGATTTTCGATTTAGTATTAGATTAGATTTTCAATTTATTAGAAATAATAGTGAGGGAAACCGACCTTAAACAATGAAATGTCATATATAATATGAGCTATCAAATAATAGAATATGTAGAACACGTAGGGACATTGAAGATGTTATCTCATGGCTGAATTAAGCTGGTAAAATAAGTGCACTTCAAATTAATAACGCCAAAACAACATACATGTGTCTACAAAAAAAACAACGAAAGACAACAAAATAACATCGCAATTAACAATAACATCTTTGAAACAGTGAATGATTTCAAATATCTGGGCACCACATTGACCAACAATAATGGCAATAAGTGACAGCTAATAGACGTGTATATACTCTTAAAAATATCATGTCTGTAAAGCACTATCCAGAAAATGTAGTCCGAATCTACAAGTCAATCGCAAAACCAATGCTGACCTATGGGTGTGAATCTTGGACACTTACAAAACAACAAGGGAAATCTCTAAGTTGATTTGAGTGTAAAATACTACGTAGAATATGTGTATTACATGTGTGGCCATCTGACTCCAATGTTAAGATAGAATCATGAATTGAGACCACTAATAGAACAGGACATAGTAGGGTATATAAATCACCACAGGATAAAGTGGATTGGAAATATTGTGAAAGTTAAAGCCCTTATTACTTATATTAAGAAGTGTATCATCGCGGCTTTCGGTTTTTTAATAGCAATCGCATCTTTCGTCCAGAACTCCTAAACCATCAATTTGAAAAATTTGAGCAATACATATTTTTGAAGGGAACTGAAATCTCTATAAAAAAAGGTCTCACAAATTTACGTCAAACAAGCCATTTCCATGTAATCGTGCGTTAAACATTGATCTGTTTGTACAATTTTACTTTTCAAATTTGAAATTTTGTAACTAATGAACGAATCAATATTTGAAAAAATACAATACATATTCTTAAAGGAAACTGGATGCGCTACAAAAAAGGAGTCAACATTTTTCGTTAAATTCACTCCTCCCAAAGTTATTCAAGGTTAAAGTTGAATTTAAAAGTAATTTATAGCTTTTTTGGGTTAGACCTAATTTTTTTTTACTTGATTAAAAGATTTAAGGCTTAATATTGAAAATAGTTTTTTTAAGTACAATCACAATTTTTCAAAATTCATAATTTATTTAAATTTGATTTTGTTTAAAGAGTAGTTTATCTACGAAAATTCATTTTACTGTATTTACCAAACTCTAACAGTAAAAAACTAAATGTAAAAAATTGCGGCTTTTTATCTATAAAGCATTTATCTTTGATATTATATACTTTTATATATGAACTCGTATTTTCTAGCTTCCCTCCCCAACTCCTAATTAATTAGTTAGTAAATAGAGATTTATGATCTTTTCTTTTGTAAAATATGAATTATAATAAACACGCAATGATTTTTCTGTCTACTCCATTAATTCTATTCATTTCTAATTCATAATACGGTTTTTAAATAAATATAAAAGTATATAATATAAAAGATAAATGCTTTATAAATAAAAAGCCGCTTATTTTTTACTCTTAGAGTTAGTTAAATACAGTAAAATGAATTTTCGTAGATAAACAACTCAACAATAAATTGTGAATTTTGGAAAAAAAATAGTGATTGTATTTAAAAAAAAGTATTTTCAACCTTGAATAACTGGAATACTGGGAAAACTGAATTTAACAAAAAATGTTAAGATACCTTTTTTGTAGCGCATTCAATTTCCTTTAAGAATATGTATTGTATTTTTTCAAATATTGATTCGTTCATTAATTACAAAATTTCAAATTTGAAAAGTAAAATTGTAAAAACAGATCAATGTACGATTACATGGAAACGGCTTGTTTGGCGTAAATTTATAATGAGACCCTTTTTTGTACAGAATTGAATTCCCTTCAAGAATATGTATTGCTCAAATTTTTCAAATTCATGGTTTAGGAGTTTTGGACGAAAGATTCGATTGCTATTAAAAAACCGAAAGTCGCGATGATACACTTCTTAATATAAGTATTAAGGGCTCTAACTTTTACAATATTTTTTTTTGTCATCACAAATAATAATATCGCTATCCCTTTCAAAAAAAAAGTCGATTCTTTGGTCCAGTCAACTGGACATATCTGGCGAATGCCCAATGAACGTGCTGCAAAGAAATCCTTTATGGAAACCGCCCAAGGCGAATGTCAAGCCTAACATGGAGAGAAAATGTGTTCGTGGATCTTAAAGAAATCGGTATTCGAAACTGGACGGAAATTGCAGGGAATAGAGAGGGATGGAAGGCAATTGTAAGGAAGGCCAAGGGTCTCCACTGGCCATAGAGCAGTGTATGTATTATTATACAGCCCTGATTTAGCACTCCCAAATTATGTATAATTGTTTGTTGTATTTACCAGTATCATTATAACAATACTAAAAAAACGAGATTAAAAATATTATAACCTAATATTTCCTTCCCACATTGTACACAATTACATAAATATACCTCTTTGCATTGTACTTTTGGGCATTGCAATTGGCTGCTATTGACTGCATCTGATCCACACTCCACTCGGGTCTATCTGCATATCCTTTAAAAAATATCCATGAACGAATAAATTTACCTAGCTTAATTTAAGTTGTACCTAAACTTGCTGCCAACAATCTGTGGACCATAATATCTGCGTATCTTCGAATTGGTGATGTGAAATGAGTATAGATCGGAACGCTTAAAGCGTAGTGAGTGAATTCATTTTCACTTTCTAATACTGATGAACAGAAGTATTTCGCTCTAGTCATTGGTTTGGCAAATATGTGATTAAGTACTATATCTCGGCATAAACCTGTCAAAATCACAGTAGTAAATAATTCAAGACATAAGTAAGAGAAAAAGTTTTTGCGGTTTTCGAGTTTATCAATTTACGAGATGTGTAAATAAACTAATGAGCCTGATTTTTTATATTTTTTTATTCAGTTGAAATTATAATTCTACATTGTTTCCTTCAAAGTGGTTGCCTTAGGAAGCCACTCTTTATAGCAGTGCTCCAATGTCTCAAAATGGTGTACTTTGAAGTGAATTTTCAATCACAAGGAAAAAGTTACAAGGTCTCATCTGTGGTGAATAAAGCAGCTGCGGGACTCATAGTGGTCTTTTCTTGTTAAAGATTCGTTAAATGATACCGTTGTGTGGCAAGGAGCATTGTCGTGAGGCAGCACACAGGTTCTTGATGTTCCAGCTGTTCTTGATATTCGATCTCACACGGATGACTGTTTTTCCGAAATCTTTCAAGGACTCCTTGAGATCGATTCTTCTATTGGAACCTTCAGTGTGAAACACTAAACACGAAGAGATATACCACTAAACACCAAATCACCCAATATTAAATCATCTCCTGATGATGCTAGCATGGTTAGCGAAACGTGCTTCGAGAAGTTTCAAAAAGTTATTTAGTGTTTAGTGGTAAATCTCTTCGAGTTGACTACTTGAGACATAAAAATTCCTTATGGGTGGTTCTTTGACTATCAAAAAAGCAAATCAGCATGGTTTTGATCTTTGATTTGCTCATTTTAGCTGTTTTGGCCCATGGTGGGTTACTCCTGGCTCTGGCTGCTCTGTTACTCCTAGCTGTGACCCGTTTCCGGGTAGTATTCAAAAATCCAACTCGTGTAATGGCGCGTTCCAGAAAATGATGGTGATTTTCAATCCACCCAAAAAAAAAACCAAGATATGTTTTCCTCCTCCTGTCCTTTTAATATTGCGAAAGATTTTTCGGAACCATTTTCGTGCAGTTTTTCTTCATCCCCAATTCATTGATTAAATATGATGGTTGTGTAAGTCAAATTCAAATCCTCCCCGAGCATTCTGATTCCATGGACATTTTCATGAGTTCTTGCTGTTAAAGGCCTTCCGTTGCGAGGTTCATCTTCAATCTAGTCTCAGCCTACTGAGTGGCTTAAACCACCTGAAAATAGGAACACAAAACATTGTTTCCATAGATCTGTTGAAGTTTTATGTCGTACTGTGTCCAATTTTGAAACAACTTGATAGCGCATCGAATACGCTTCATTACTTTATTTACACACCTCGTATATATATTTACAAATGAGTGATAGAATGTAATGTAAAGTTTTTTAGTTTGCACACAATGTTATCACCACTAATTCTGAAATTTTACCTTGAAAATCATCTGTAATATATTTCTTCAAGCTACTACTTATACTGCCACTGGAGGATATATCAATGTGTATTCCGCAGGTCTCTAAAGATTTTTGTGCGTCCAACAGCATGGTATACTTTGGAGCTTCGTGACATCTTAAAAATGCTATATCTGGAAAGGAGTCGTATATTTTCTTGGCCACCGAAATGTTGGCAAGAAGCATAAATTCTTCTATCAACCTAAAAACGACCAAATTTATTTTCGCAGTTCTAGCATCCTGGGTTGTCCAGAAATGAATGCAGGTTTTCGATTTTATTACTAAGGCGATATATAATTTTCTAATCAAAATAAGAACCGTTAGAATCAATGTATTTTTTGTCAAAATTAATATAAATACTCTGGCACCGTACATTTTTGAAGTTTTGATCAAAAATGTTCTCTTATAGGAAATCATTGATATATTTTGTAATGATTGGGTAATGTACATTTTTCAAAATCTGCTCATACAACCAGTACTTTCTCTCCGGTAAAAGTTTTTTTTAGTTTGTCGCAGAATATTATCTTGACGTACCATTTCACTGAGGTGCTCCCTTAAGGGTCATGAAGCAAGCGTTACATTGACACTGAACAAAGGATGCTTATGATCCATTTCAAACGTTACTGTGCTGTATCTCGGTACTATAATGTACAAAATATTGAATTATTGTCATTATAACCAGAGGAAGCATATAGAATAAATTGTCGAGTGAAAGAACAAATACATAGGGGAACCCGGGACGAACCGTTACACTTTTTTGTTAGGCATATATCTCAGATTCCAAACCGAATTTCGGGGTAAGTGATATATCATTTTAAAGATGGACCCTTTGTGCAAATTTCGTCCATACATGCCTATGAACTACGACCAATACCGTGGAATCTGTATCGATTCTTCCAAAGTGTTCAAAAAATGGTATTTCAAAAAGTACGGGGCGAATTGTTACACCGCGATTATCTCTGTTTTTATGGCAAGTGACATCAAAATGGTATAGATAAATGATGTTTTATGTTACTACTTTAATTTTATGGGAAAAATGTCTATGTAATTTCTGCGTATTTGACCGTAGCAATTGTGGCTCTGCGTTGACGCATGGCACACAGATACAATTCTGGCGGGAAAACTTTAGTACGTCATAATTGCGGTGAGACACATGATTGTCAAGAAGAAGTAAAATTGGGTTGTCGATCGAACATCTTGTGAAGTCTTTAAAACTTTGGATGAAATCGAAGAAATCGTCAGAATTTCCTGAACGATTCGCACCAGCCCAGAAACCATGTAGCCCTACATTCAAGAAGTGATTTTGGAATCGAGCTCTCGGAAAAACTAAGTAGGGTAGTGTTTTCATTCCATTTGCATTTATAGCTAATGCCATTGAAACAATCGTGTCGCGTTCACTCGATGTTATTTGGCCTACTTGCTTACGGCCACAGCGGTTAACAACTCGAACAGACTGATGGACTGTTGTTAGGCATGTATCGTCCATGTTCCAAATATTGTATGGCGCAAAATTCACTTTTTCAGTCACTTTTTCGTAGAGATTGAAAAACAATGACACATTTGATGTATTAAACGCGAATGCACGTGCCACACTGGTTTACGCATCGATAATTTTGGAAGGCAGCGTAAAAACCCATTAAACCAATCGATACCAGCCATCATTTGAAGGTTCCAATTTGGTGGAAAGGTCAAATTCAATGCTTTGGAAAGTCAATTGTTGTCAAGGACGGAAAGTCAAAACATGCCTGAAGCATGCAGCATATATTCTTCCGTGGCAAAAAACATTCAATGGAAATAGATTACTTAGAATTTGGCCACCTCGAGGTTTCATCGGCATTTTGGTCGATGGTGTTAGCTCAACTGCTCTTGAAGTCGATGGTGTCGGCTCAGCTGTTGTTGGCTGGGGTGCATCATCGACTTCCATCAATGTTTGCCTTGCAGCATTTATTAAAAAAAAATACTACAAACTAAAAATGTAAACAACACGGGTCATAAAAATGGCGTCAGATATTTAAATACGTGAAAACACGATGTAAAGATTCGCCCTGCTATAGCATTCCAACTGTGGAATGTTTTAACTCAGGACTGTGTGCATATAATCACAAAACTATTTTTGAACTTAAATGCTATTGAAATATAGATTTAAAAAAAACATACTTTCAACAGGGAAAAACAAAAAAATCAAAACTAGAAAAGTTTGGTAACTAAATTATGAATTTAAGAACACAAAAAAGACGTTTTGTCCTGTCTAGCGTCTGAACTGTACTGGAAAGTGAAATGGTATACAACCATTTATGAGGTTCGAAAAGGCACAAATTTTGAAATATCATTTTTGACATTTGATGTTACCTTTTACGAGATATCGCCGTGTAACTATTCCTCACGAGTTCCTTCATGTTTTTTTTAATTTTAAAAACATTCAATTCTTCTATTGGAACCTTCGGTGTGAAACACTAAACTTGAAAAGATTTGCCACTAAACACCAAATCACTTTTTTAAACTTCTCGACGCGCGTTTAAAAAGTAATTTGGTGTGGTAAATCTCTTTGAGTTTAAAAACATTGCCATCTATTGAAACTATATGCTACCACTACTTCATAAAAATTAGGTGGACCCTATAAGAATCGAAGAGCAAAGTGTTAATAAGTTCTATGTAATGTCTGAATGACTGTGGCGTGGTTTTTTCTTCTTTTTGGGTTTTTCGCCACGATCTAAAACTCAAAAAATATCAAAAATATCTGTTCTTATGCAAATAAAGATTCACCGAGTAAAAAAACAAAAAACCAAATGAAGACAAATTTCTCAGTGATTCTTTTCTGTAATAAATTTGCCTAACAAACAAAATTTTAAAAAATATAAAAATGTTTAAAAAATATAAAAATGTTTAAAAAAAAAAACTTTTGAACGTTAACGTTTCGGGAAGTATTCTCCTCCCGTTTTCAAAACGAATCTACAAAATAAAATATATTAATTTCTATATATATAATGCAAAATATAATGTTTTTTACCCAGTGATTCTTTCTTTACATAAGAACAGGTATTTCTGATATTTTTTGAGCTTTAGATCGTGGCGAAAAACCAAAAAAAAAAGAAAAAAAAAGTTCCATATTAAACATTTGATTCTTTATTGTCCTTCAAGAAGAAATCGGTGGGTAAATTTGTTAAAGTAAAAACGTTGTCTTAGGTTCAGCCCTTGGCTGAAATTGAAGCTGATCCCGGAGGAATTGACTATAAAGCTTCATGGTCTACAATGTAACAATGTTTAAAAGAACTGAATAAAATTCAGAGAGAAGGAATGTGGTGCCACAAAAATTTTCAGTTGAAAACAAAATTCAGTGTTTAACCATGTGCATTGCACTTTAGTCCAGGTTAGGCAGAAATGCTTTTCTTCAACAAATTGTCAGAAGAAACAATGGTCAAAATAAACAATGATCTACACCAGGACAACCACCTTTACTTACACTAAACCTAGATTTTCACCTTATAAAAGTGTTATAGTCAGTATAGTGGGATCATATAGGAATAATTCACTGAGGTTCTGGATCCTAATAAAACCATAAGTGCTGATTATTGTGCTCAACTTGATAGACTAAACATGGCGTTGATTCAAAAATGTCCAAGACTGATTAATGGAATAGGTGATATTCTGCAGTATAATAGTGCAAGGCCTCATAGTGCCAGAACTATCCAAAAAAAAATTCAAAGAGTTGGATTGGGAAGTACTTCCTCACCCACCGCATTTTCCTGGTGCTACATCGTTAAATTTACTGACATTGCTTATAAGCATCTCTAACATAATAAAACCTGCATTATTTTCAAGACAACCTATTGGAATAGTTTTTATTACCTATGCGATTCTTTGTTTTCATAAACGATGAAATCGAGTGGTTCTCCAGTTCGAGGATTTAAACCAAACAACAATTTCACCTGGTCAATTCTCAATGACCCGTTTCTAATTCTAGTTTCTCGTAGGTTGACTGCTATTTTTTGCAGTACATTAATGGTAGTATTCAAATCTTGTGACGTAAATCCGTTATGAATTTGTGGAAGCTCTTGGGTAGTAAATTCCCTATTGAAAAAATGTGGTTTAATAAAATAACTTGTCAGATGTTTATTAATTTCTATACTTCCTGGGCAACAAAAAACTATTTTAAAAGCACCTCTTAAACACATTTGATTATTTAAAAGAAGTAACTTTCATTGTTGGCATTTCATCAACAATATTTTCCATAAAAAAATCCTACGACATGCATTTCTCTTTTTTTTTCTTCCCTTGGCATTTGTTCCGATATATTTATTTTAAACATTTTTTTAACTTTAGGTTGAAAATAAAGTAGGACCTGTTAAATGTTATGTTTATTTTCGTTATTAGTGCTAAACTGGGTATATAATTGAAAGAAAAAGTTTATTTATAAAAACTGAAAAAAAAACAAATATATGTATGTCGCAGCTTAGTTTAGGAAAATTATTGATTTCGTGTTAATCATTACCAGCTTGTCGTGTTGGTTGTCGACATTTATAGGTCGCGTGGTTTCGGAATTAAACGAAGGTTCTGTAGCTAAGCTTTTAATCTACTCAATGTTTACTACTATTAGGGTCAGTTATACGAGGGTTGCTATTTATGTATCCGGAATTGGCAATAATGATGTTGCTAGGCGCCATCTGACATATACATCGTAGAGTTTGACATTGTTGACTGTATAAACACTCAGAACTTTTTGTCATACGGACGCTATTTGTGTTGTTTAGTGATTTGAAAATTTCATCACACTCAAAAAATGGAATGAACTCGTGAATATTTTCGTGCGATGATTTACTACGACTTTCGACGTGGATTATCTCAACAATAGTGCATCGAACAACTCACTTCGACTTTTGACGATGAATCACCATCTAAAACCACTGTATATCACTGGTTTAGTGAATTCAATCGTGGCCGTCATTCGCTCATCGACGAATTTAAAGAAGGTCGTCTAAAATCGGTTGTTGTGCCAAAAAACATCGATACAGTGCGCGAACTGATAAAGCAAGATCGTCATGTGACATACCGTGAGATTGAGGCATCGCTGGGTATAAGTATAAGCATACACAAGATTTGTGCGCATTGGATTCCGCATAATTTGATAATCGCCCAAAAAAAAGCTCGTGTCGATCGGTGCAAAGAAATGCTCAAAAATACAATCATGGTGCGTCAAAAGCCGCGTATAACCAGGTGACGAATATTGGATCTATACGTGTGCACCCGAAAGTAAACAGCAGTCGACTGTATGGGTCTTTCAAAATGAGCCAAACCCAACAAAAGTTGTTTGCGCAAGAAGCACATCGAAGCAAATGGTCGCCTATTTTTTTGGTATAAATAGGCATGTGACTACAGTGCCACTAGAGAATTGTAGAACGGTCAATGCTGAATGGTTCACAACCAGCTCTCACATCAGACTGAACATCTCAATATTTAACCGGGTAAAACATCGTGGTCAACGATTTTCGACGCCAAACGAAGCGGTCGATGCGTTCAAAATGCATGTTTTGGAGATTCCTCAATCAGAATGGAAAAAGTGTTATGAAAATTGGTTCAAATGGTTGCAAAAGTGTATTGATAATCGAAGAGAATATTTTGAAAAACAATAATATTATTTTCAATAATAAATATTAGTTTTTATTTATTATTCTGGATACATAAATAGCAACCCTCGTATTCGTGCAATTTATTTGTATTAAGTCGTATTAAAAATTGATATATTCATTATATTAAGAACCCCACCTTTGTAACTATGTTCCCATCTATGAAACTGCTGCTTCATCTCTGGAGAGTGTAATGGTGAATCCATGTTTCATCTACTGTTATAAAACGCAGGAGAAACTGAGCGGAATCGCGTTTAAATGAGTCTCATCGAACTATTCATTCAGATATCACTTTTAACAACTGGTAAGAAACATGATATCCATCAAGTGGAAAGCTTTTTCATGTCTAAACAGCACACAATGTAGTGGACACGACGTATCGAGATCTTTAGTCAGCAAGCTCGCATACCTTCAGTCGGTTCTCAAATACGACATTGTGGATTTTATCGACTGTAGATATCGTCGATACAAATGCTAACAATCGAATATGAAAAATCGCGTTTTTCAATCCTGAACTCTAGCGGTTGCTTCAGATATGATGCATACAGTTGAAACGCCGAAGATCAATCTTCGAACATTCAAGAAAATATATATTGATGTAGAAATGAGAATATCCTGATTTTATCAGCTGATTTGATATGAGCATTACAGGTGTGTTTTTCAGTGTTTCAAAAGTGTTTTTCAGGAAACAAAATTTTCAGATTCGATAGTTAGCATATGTATCGACGATATGTTTATGCATTCTGACTATTCATCGTATTCATTGGAAGTACCACCACCTTTATATTCAGCCGTCCACTTTTTTACCGTCGAAATCAAAGGGGGAAAATCTTTTAAAGCGAAATCTAACTCTTTTTGTATCCCCGTTAAATCCGAGTTATCCGAGTTAAAACCCCAAAACTAAAGATTTATAACTGCTCGAAATTTATCTTTATGCATTTTTCTGAAAATGTTAAAACCTGTTTGATTTACTGGATCGCACAAGCGACTACAAATATACTACTTAATAAATAATAATATACATACTTAACAAATATCATAGTCATTTGGTAATAGATTATAATAATGTTCAGCTCTACAGGCCTAATGGCCCTTGGCTTCGAATCTTCTTCTTTTCTATTTTTTTCAGTCCAAACCATCATTCTTCCAATCCCTGACTCCGAGTTTTCTCAAATCCTCGGTCGCCCTCTTCTTCTCTTTCCCCCTTAACCGCCCATCAGTATTTTTTTAACCAATCTCTTGCCGGGCATCCTCGCTATGTGCCCCAGCTATCTAGCTCTCTGCGCACTCACCATCTGAACAATGTTTGTTTTTCTTTCAGTTCTTCTATTTCTTTATTTCTTTTTCTTCTAAATTCGTTCTGAACTTTAATTCCTCCAAAAATGTTTCATAATATTTTACGTTCCTAGACTTCCAGCTTACTTTCTTCCATATTTGTCATTGTCTAGGTCTCGCACCCATAGGTAACCGTGGGCCTTAGTAATGTTTGGTATACTCTTACTTTCGCTGTTCTTGTTATATTCTTTGTTCTTAAAATCTTTGAAAACTTTCTCTATCATATTTCTTATTTTCTGCACAATCAATTACTAAATTAGGGGACAGTCCTCTAGTACTATCTTATACCATATATTTGGTTTTGTTCTCGTTAAATGTTAGGCCATATTCTCTTGCGTTCCTTTGCAACATCTTGAATACAGTTACTATTCCTTGCTTGGATCTCACGATCAAGACAATGTCGTCGGCATAAGCTAAGCATTGGTGTCTGGTACCATAGATTATCCAATTGGCATTGATGGCACTGTCCCTTCGAATCACTTCCTGCACTAGATTGAACAGAACTGTGGATCGCCTTGTCTCAGTCCTTTCTTTACAGTAAACTATTCAGACATTGCTCCATCAATTATATATATATTAACTTTATTTTCTGCTCTTCTGACAGTCATCTTCACCAACTTTCTCCGGGACTCCCAACTATCTCACTGCTTGAAATAACTTTTCCCTGCTAATTGAGTTATGCTTGCCAATAATCTATGAACAGCAAATGTAAGCTCGAATTTTGTTCATAAGTATTCTGTTGGATCTGTTTCATGTTAAATATATGGTCGATTGTTGATCTTTCTGCCGTGAACTCACCTTGGCATTCCCCTACTTGTTCGTTATGGTATTTCTCTGGTCGATCTTTAATTATCTTTACTATCACTTTGTAAGTCACGTCTTACAGTGCAATTTCTCGACAGTTATTGCACTCCTCCTTAGCTCCTCTTTTGGTCAATGAGTATTATCAGCGCTTTATTCCATTTCTCTGACATATTTTCTTCTTCCCAAATTATCTTCATTAACTCTCATGTTCTTGCCACTAATAAATTACCACCGTGTTTCAGATTTCTGCTGTTATACTGTTTTCTCCAGCACTCTTGTTATTTTTTAACTGCATTATACAAATTACTTCTTCTAATTTTACTTCTTCTCAATCTACTTCTTTTGTAGGTATATTTATAATTTCGTTATTGTCTGCAATCTCATCTTCTTCCATTTCATGTTCACCCCAGTTTCCTTTGTAATAGATTAATATTACAAAACAGTTTTACTTAAAGACTGATTAATATAAACATGAAACTTTGTACTAGAGCAAAAAATATGTAGACTGTAAATAATCTAAAATTTGCATTTACCCCCAAAACTCTTGTAAATTGTGTTAAAACAATGCATTCACTTACTTGTCTGGGTTTTCTATCATTTGTTGGGCATGTTCATATGCCAATTGGGCGCAGGAATTTAAAATAGTTCTTGCAAACCTGAATCATACAAATTACATGAAAATACCACTTTCTGGATTGAAGCATAATTACCTTGTATTAAATATATTCCCAGTTTCGTCAATTTCCCAAAATACTGAAAAGGCTAATTTGTCTTCACCAGGTAATAAGGAACAGTGTAAACATAGATCAACTGGTAACATATGATACACACTATCTACTAAATAAATAGTAGTTGCTTTTTTACACACAATATCATCCAGTGGTGTTCCTGTATATCAGATCAAGTGTAAAAAAGTTCTGTTTTAAAGAAAACATGTTTTTTTTACCTTCAGGCAAATAATAACTTGCATCAGATATATGAACTCCTATTTCATAATGACCATTGGATAGCTTTTTGACAGACACAGCGTCATCTAAATCTCTAGCCGTCAACGGATCTATCGTGAAAACACATTCACTTCTGATGTCTTCGCGATATTCAAATTCTTTTTGAGGAATATCCTGAAAGCAAAAAGTAAGTTTTGTATACAATTAATTAATATAACATACTTTTGATTTAGGAAGATAGTCCCTGATTTCCTCTATAGAAAATGGAGTAGTATCTAAACAAAATTCTTTTAGGATCGATAAAGTTTCTACTTTCAAATCACCACTCAAACCAATTTGTTCCAAAATAACACCTAAAATTATAAGATACATATATTTTCTAAGACAATAAGGAGATCTGTAACAAAAAGCGGACATAAACTTTTTGAGTTACTGCTCCACTATTTACACATTACATTAAAGCTTATGTATAATTTAATCTTTAATGTACCAACCTGTTGCATGACTTGTAACATTCCATTCTAAGATTTTAACTGAAAATAGAATATTCTGGTAAAGATGTGGTTTTGTGGCAAAGCCCTTTGGCCATGAAATGGAAGCAACATGCATCATTGGTACCCTGTGATCCCTAGGATGAAATACCGCATATTCACTGTTTTGATGCAGTTCTTTTAAATTTCCCACACATACTCTAGGATGAACCTAAAAATTAAATTTACTATATAAACTCTATACACTCTATCTTTTTTTATTCTGTAAAATATTCAATTATAGTCAAAATGTACTGTTTGAATGCTTCACATATACCAATGTATCATTTTGTATTTTGATCTAAATTAATAATATAAATGTTAATATGGGTACATTTACCTTATTTAATATGTATACTACTGTGGCAGTTTTTTGACCATCTACCCATTCTGTTTCAGGTTTTAATTTGAAAACTATTTCATCCCCTTCCAGTGCTCTATTTCTATCAAGAACAGAATTTATATAATAATCAGACTGTTTACTATCTTTATTGCTGACAAAAGAATGTTGAGCACTTTTGGGATTAATTCTTAAGAGACCTTTTAACAGTTGACCATTTTCCAAACCTAAGTGTTTCTAGTTTGTTATTATTAGTTCAACTAAATTTATAGTTAATTTACCTTCTTTAACCTGTGCTTCTGTAAGATATTCAGGGAAAGATCCTTCTGGAATTTGTTTATCAAGTCTCTTTTTCCTTATATGTTTACACTTTTTCTGCACTAAATAGCCCGATCTTTTATTAGTTTTTAAAGAATTATGCTTAAAATAATCATTTATAATTAAACAACCAATTTGAAAATCTAATATATCTTAAATAATACCTTTGATGAATATTGTTCTTTCTGTAATGGTTCTAATTGACTTATATTTTTCGATAATAATTTAGTTGTAAACACACAAGTATTATCCTGACCAACAAAGGATTTTAAATTTACATATTTATATTTTTCACTTCTATGTTTAAAATAAGTATATGAAGGTTCTTTCACAGAATAAATTTGAAAAATATATTCATATTCCAAAAGTTTTGCATTTCTATTATTTTTCTCATTAGATATTTGTTTGTTCTGTAGTTCAGGAAATAGAGGCTTAAATTCAACTGTAGGTGAACTGTTGTCATGTAACTTAGTTCTACTGGGGCTATGAATGTCTTCAAGTGATAAATTATCAAAACTATCAGAAACATTTGAAATATTAATACTGGAATCCACTGCGTCAATTCGCTGACCTGCTTTGGTTCGTGTTTTTCTCCTATTTCTTTTTTTCGTATTGCCTACAAAACATTTCACAATTATTTCTCTTGAATATAATTAAAAACAACATTTTATTACTTCTTTTGGGAACATCCATATTTTATGCTTATTTTTTTTTTTGTTATCAGTGCTCAATTTCTACAACTTAAAAACCTTTGTTTTATAGTGGAGATAAAAATATTTTTGACAGTACTTTAAATTTCACAATTAGAAAAGAACAATATGAGAAAACCGATTACATTTTGATAATTACAAAATAATCAAAACACGTTAATAACCAATAACCTCAAAAATTTTAAAAAGCACAAAGTCTAATTGACAACCCAATTGACATTTTTTCTAGATTCCACTTTTTCCTTAAAAAAAAATTATGTCTCTTTAACTTTTATTTTTAAATGTAAATTACATGAATTATTAATAGTAAAAAAAGAGAAAATAAAATTAGAATTTGAATTAGATTAGGATTGAACTTCGACGCAGGATAGCCAACTTTAGACATATATCAGCTGATCAATTTTTTTGTCAATTTTTTGTTTACATTCGTGTCATGCGCCGAAAAAATCAAATAAGCCGTTTTTTTCTCCTAGCCTTCAAATTCTAGTAATTGCATGTCTTTCAATCAAAATCAGTGTGTAAAAATGTCTCAAGAGAAAGTCAAAGAATTTTATTCCAACGATGTTGTATACAGATTCGACAAACACAAGAAAATAATCTTTGGAGTCGTTGTTGATTCTTATGAAGCATCAAGTGATGATGTAGATGATGCACAAGCCCTGCAAAAAGGACAGATCAGAGTTTTATGGAGCAACAGTTCTCGTGAACAGATTTGGCGCCAAAGCAAAGTAAGTGTTAAAATATTTTTGTAAGTTTTATTAAATCATATTTTAGGTTCGACTAATAAACAGAAGTATAATTCCTGGTGATATTGTAAGAAGATTGGAGAAAGGCAAAGAAACACAAAGAGGCTATTGTAAAGAAACCAGACAAGTAGCAACTGTACAAATTGTTGGAACAGACAAGGCATATTTTTTGTAATAAATACTACTAACAATGCAAATAATTCTATTTTTTAGGTTGTAGAACATATAACCAGTGATAGATTACACAGTGTTAGACCATATGATGTGGATGATGCAGTTTGTTTCGGAAATAAATTTGGAAGAATTGAGGTAAAAAGTTTTTGTTATAATAAATATGTAAGTTAAAAATAAATTTGACTATTGTAGAATATAGATCAAATGGTTTCAATGCAGTCAAAAGATGGGTCTGTAGTAGAAGTTTTAACTAGTATAAATAATGATTTAGATGATTACTGGCTTTCAAAAAGGAATAGAATATCATTTGACACATATTATCCAGGCCAAGAAGTTGTAAGTCTATTAAAAGTTATCTGTATCAGTTAATTACTATTTGATTTTAGATATGTGTTCCTAGCAATTTTGAGCAACCAAATTGGATAAAAAAAACAAAAGTAATGAAAAGAAATATACAACAGCGACAGAGATTTACCATACAACATGTTAGTGATGTTCTGATAGAAGTAGCTTTATATAGTCACACGTCAGGTTACTCAAACATTTACGAAATAACAAATGAAGATGTTAAAAAGTGAGTCTTTGAGATTATTCTTTGAGAAAAGAATCCCATTAATTGGTTCTACATAAGAATAATATTTTTGCAGATTGAAAGTTTTAGAACATCCAAGTGATACTTGTTTAGAACTAGCTGAAAGAAGACTCTTAAAGTTGAGTTCGCATGATGTATTGTTAAAAAGGAAAGATTGGATCAGAAAGTTATCATTAATGTATCGTCCTGAGGTGCCTAAGGTCCGACATATAGTCAGTTGCAATTCTAAAATGTATATCTACATATATTTTTTCTTTATTTTTGTGGTCATTTTATTTTTGAATATTTTAGAAATTCGCGAATACCTCGTATTAGGAGTTCATCTTTATTATATCCAACAACACCAACGTCAGTTGATGCAGTTTCTCCAATATTTCCAACAGATGATGCAGAAGACGACTGGTGGACAGAGGAAGGAGAAGAATCAGATGAGGAAGTAAATGGAGGTATTTATAGTTGATAATCTTTGATTTTAAACTTGTAGTTAGAAAACTTTTTTTTATCTAATTTGCTTCTGTGTGAAACGTATCTGGAATTTCTCATTTACAAAGCCCGCGAAAAATATTCTTTAATTTTCTTTTCTTAATGGTATCACTGTGCCTAGTTACGATCTCCAATTTAAGCGCGATAAGTTTTTGCTAGTCTACATCAAGTGTTTATTGCGATTTAACTCTGAATACAAATATTGAGCAAAGAGCTTGCTTTTAATGAAAACAATTTCCAGACAAATTCTTGAAACAGGTGCTAGAAAATTGTCGTATGAGTCTTGGAGAGTTGGCTGAAGAGGTGAACATCTTTTAAGTCCGTTCATAACATTATGACTGATCTTGTAGATATGAAACGCGTCACAGCATCACTGGTTCCGAAAGAGCTCAACTTTGTCCAAAAGAGCATTGAAAACAGGTTGCTGAAGACATGACTTCCCAAGCTTCTACAGACCCCATCTTCATGAAACGCATCGTAACGGGCGACGAGACATAGGTTTACGAGTACGACATGCAAACAAGTCAACAGATTTCAGAATGGCCCCTCAAATACGAGCTTAAACCAAAAAAAAACGACGTCCAAGTGGCTCGAAAATCAAGGTCATGCTGATAAACTCAAGAGATTTACTACTAAACACCAAACACTAAGCGTCGAGAACTTGTGATTTGGGAAAAAAGTGATTTGATGTTTAGTGGTAAATTTCTTGTGAGTATAGTGTTTCACACTGAAGGTTCCAATGGAACAATTGGTCATACTGATAGTTTTCTTCAATTACTGGGCGTGGTGCAATCCGAATTTCTTCCAGAGGGACAAAAGTCAATAAGGAATACTATTTAGGCGTCATGGGGCGTTTGCGAGAGAATGTACGCCGAAAACGCTCAGATTTGTGGAAGGACAATTTATGGATCTTCCACCATGATAATGCACCATAGCACAAAACTATCGTTGTGCAAGAGTTTTTGGCGAAAAACTCAATGACCAAGTACCGTACTAGGCTGATATGACATCGGGTGACTTTTTCCTGTCTCCGAAGCTAAAATTCCCACTTCGAGGAAGGCGTTTTGGGTCAATTGAGGCTATAAAAGAAAATTCGCCGAAGAAGCTGAACGCCGTACCTCAGTCAGCATACGAACAATGCATGGAGGATTATCTCAAGCAGTGGCCTAGTTCTATTACACTCACAATGTACCACTTCACAGTGTCAATATTGTCATCGTCAGTTGTCCAGGTCTGTTCTCTTTTTTTATTAGTTCTCATTTCCATCACTTTTGTTATGTCTAAATGTTATTCAAAAAAATCGTAAAGTAACGATCAAAATATTAAATTGTCTGTTATAACTAGATAATACTAGTACCATTTCTAAATGAACATCTGTATTTTGTGGTTATGTGAATTTACATTTTTTTTATACACAAATATTTTATTGGACATAGTGTTTTCAATCAGTATATCATTTTTTTTTATCCATTTAAAGGTCTTTCAGGTGGTAGTGGAGCTTCAAGTCAAGAAGCTTCATTAGTTGGTGTCAATACCAAAGACATACTCAGGAAGAAACATTATCCGCCAAAACCTAATGAACTGAATGCCGGGCATACTCTACCAGTGGAGGTATTGCATTATTGTTTTCATGTAACACTTTAAAAAAATATGAACATTAAAATATAGATTCTTTAATTTGAAGATGTTTTGAAAAGTACTCTTACAAATAATGATTTTTTGGTCAGTTATCTTTTTTCTAAAATATATAGGGCATTTCTTTGTAGATAATATGTGTTGAATCAAAAATAACAGTTATATGGCAAGATGGTACAGAAGAAAAAGACATACCATCAACTCAGCTGTATTATTCCATATCGCTGGACGATCACGAGTTTTTTCCAGGTGAATGGGTCATAAACGATAACAAAGGCGACAATGGTACTTATGGAGTGGTACAATATGTCAATTATATTGAAAGAACAGCTACAATTAAGGTTTGTAGAAACTGCTATCTAGTTAATGATATATTTGACTATTTGGTTTTAGTGGTTTATATATTTAGAAAATGACAAGAAACCTCAGTCTGTAAACACAGAAGAATTAAGTGTTTATGATTTGAAGAAGCATTCTAAATTCGTATTTAGACCAGGGAGCATAGTCAAATCCAAACCCACTCAAGAAGGAAAAATGGGGAAGGTCATAGATAGTTGTATTGAGGTATATAATCTGTGAGACTACTTATTAGGAAACAAGTTATTTTAACTAACATAAATTTATCAGATTTTCATAAATGTAAAAGTTTGTCCCATTTTTTTGGGAAAAGCGTTTACTAAAAATTACATTTAATTATACTATCAACTTAGTACAGTTACTTAAGCCAAAAAAGATGGTCAACCTCGGAATGAGAGGTAATAAGCTATAAACTTGTTAAAAATTTATTTTGGCATTCTAAAAGTTGTCTCAAAATCTCGTAAAATCTCGTTTCACATATTCAAGGTCAAAGTTTAAAAAACAATCGGTTTTTGGCAGATATTTCGCTTCCTATGGTTTCTATGATATTTGCATCTATTGTAAAAATTGTAGAGCATATAATTTTCTACAAATTTTCTTTTTTTATATGCTCAACAGTTTTTGAGATAGAGCTCGCAGCTAATATTTTTTATTTATCAAATATAATCGTTTAATAATACTTACCTACCTCGTGTAATTAAAAAATTGTTAAGTGAAATAGTTTAAGTAAATTTTAATTATATTCTAATATATCCTAATTATATTTTAAGTAGAAAAATAATAGAGTAAATACATTTTAATTACGTCTTTATTTAGCTATTATGTATCATACATTTACTACAATTGAAGTTCAAATGTGGGGAGGATTTATGTAAACTTTAATAATCAGAAGGACATGAGTCTCAATTTACTTCTTCTTCGTCATCGCCTTCCGTTCGCTCGAAAATTTCCAATTCATTATCATCATATTCGTCGTCAAGGATATTTGTCTCTAAATCTTTAAGGATTTCGGGGTCAAATGTATTTTCTTCATCGAGATCGCATTGATACAATGAAGCATTGAGGCAAGCAGGCCCATTACACTGGCCACAAGCTAAAGAACATTGCAACGCCGATTTTCTACATCAGCAGCGTGAACCACAACCATTCTTGGAGTTGCAAAATATTGTTTTCAATAGTTCATCTGGAGCTGGTGGTAATATTGTCATTATCGGTTTCAGTTCATTTCGCAGTACCCAGTGCCATTCCTGGGGTTCTAAATCATTCTCTAACCAAGTTTGAATTTGATAATACATGGTTGATATGTTGATGAGCCGCTGCACGTGTTGGTGAAAGATTGGATAACTGCACAGGTTTATTAAGCTTTGTTGACTTGACGAATTACGTGTCGCGATGATGATCGATATTGTCCTCAGATTGTGGAGCATTATATATTGCCAACAAGATGTGTACTCCATTTTCATACAATGTTTGTACAGGGCAGTTTTCTTGTTGAAATACTTGAGCTAGTTGAGAGCCAGAACCAAAGTTGAGAAGTGTTTCGAATATTCTAATGAAAGTTTTTTTTTTCCTTTTTTAAACAGTGCAGAAGTCGTGTCACAGCCACTAAATGCATACAAAAATAGAACCTTTTTCAACTTTTCCTTTGCCAACTTTTTTTAAGAACATTTCTTCTTGATGTTGTTGAGTATATCCAATTAAAATGACGAGCAAATCTATCTCTAATGCAAATCTTCTCCTATGATGACAATAGTCCTTAGATATTTTGATTCTTCAATAGCTGTTTTGATGATAAGAACACCGTTATTATCTCTGGCTTATTTTGTAGTGCTATTAATAGTTTCTAATTTTTCAATAAGCATATCAATCATTTTTTTTTATTCCATTTCTTTCATATTTTTACTATAGTCCTAGTATCCGTCAAATATAACAATTCTTGAGCCATAATGTGTTTGTAAATATTTTATGTATTTATTTAAAACAATGGAGAAAGTATCATCTTTACTCCATACGACGCGATGCAGAAGAAATCCACCATCGATAATGTATGTTACATTATTTTTATCAAGATCGATATCGATAGGTGTCATATTGTCATATAATGTCGTTTTCGTGGTTTTTCTCATGCCATTATTATCAAATAAATATATCGGATACGGACTTGGTTCATATTGAAGATATTTGATTGCAAGGTTGACATTGCATTCTATGGCTGAACGCTGCGCGCTCTATCACTCAAAAACCGTTGAGCATATATATATATATATATATATATATATATATATATATATATATATATATATATATATATATATATAAACCGATTTTTTTAACTTTGACCTTGAATAACTTAAGTCGCCGACACGAAATTTTATGAGACTTTTGAGACAACTTTTAGAATGCCAAAAAAATGGTTTTTCAAATTTACAGCTTATTATCTCTCATTCCGAGGTGAAACCCTTAATGTGACTGGACTAACTGTTTTGTTCACTGATATTTCCCCATATCTCTGTAGTTGCATAGTCCTGCGGGAGTTGCACAGAAGTTCTGAGCTTTTTAAGATGGTAAGGTTTTACCATCTAAGCGGTTTGGAGGCGATCTAAATGAATAGTCATATAACACAATAAAAGTTTGTGTCAGGTGATGTGTAGTTTAGCATTGTCTGGATGGAACGCAGAGCCCTTTCTCTTACTTAATTTAATCGTTTCTGGTCGATTACAGTTTTAATTCACATAGCTGTAAACAGTATTTCTCCTAATTAATGTTCTAGTTTTTCAAGTAACATCTCATAATAAGAATAAAAGATTCTCTTCGGATGTAAATTGGCTTATGCGCCGTTTTAAGAAGCTTCTCCACACTTTCACCATGATCTCTTACGCCTAACGTTATTATATACAATACACTGTTCATCATCTGTAACCATCTGTTTTAAAAATGGATCGATTTCGTTGCGTTCGTAGATAATTGCGAGCAGAAATTTGATGTATCAATTTTTTTCTCCTTTGACGCATGTGGCACCCATACATTGTTCCTACTAATCATTCCACGTTGACGTAATCGCCATGGTATCGTTGACTGGTTTTTGGATTTTTTTCTTTCCCAGTATATTTGGAGTAAGGTTATTCTATTACACAAGAACCTGCCTTTTATTGATCCTACTTCCTGTAGAACCCACAATTCCTGTTGAAAGCCCGATGCTCGAAATGCAACGTTACTTGTTGCAGTTAATACTTGGAGAGGTGGCAGCACCAGGAAAAACCAGGCTACTATGCTGCCTTTTATTAGACCTATGCTGCCTTTTATTAGACAAGTGTTTGAGGTTTAACAATTCACCTAGAGTACTCATTTTGAAGTATGTCACTGACTGCATCTGTGAAGCTTGCCAATAGTATGAAGGGGTCAAAACTGAGGCTGCAATACTTCAATATTTTAGAACTTTACTAGAATCTAAAGATGGCTAAACTCTTATGTAGGTTTTCTCTTTCTCTAAACTCTCTTATGTATATTTCACGTCCCACGCATATTGTGCGTGTGCATATTGTGCCCTTTGCCATTTACAGTTTCCATGGCCTTCAACCCCTGATTTCAGTAATGGTCTAAAGCGAGTTAGTTTTAACGAACGAAACTTTTGGCTTAACTGAACATTACAATTAATATTTATAGGGTTACGTTATTGTCCAGTGGCTTCAGAACAAAGAAGAACACTGTTGGCCGCAGGATATTGAACTCATCCCAGATACAGCCGATTATGAATATTCAGACTCTGGAGATAGTTCAGATGATGATAAAGTTTCTTGGGAAACAGAAAGTATAGAGTCTTATGCTGGAGGAGACTTAACTAACGAAACAGTATTACAAAATATGGCTGCTAGGTTAGATTTCGTTAGATCTCGAATAGTTTATTTAAAAGAGGCGTTCAAAAATCACACGATCACTGAAAATTTTGCCGTAAGCTTTTCGCGATCTCTTTTTTAATTACCGACCCAATAACGTGTATTTTTGTTTTAGATACTCAAAGATTTGTTATTAGTGTACGAAAATTCTAGTTATTTAGATAAGTTGTTAGGAACTTCGTTTTTTAGCCTGAAGAGCAAACATTTCCAAGTAAGTTTAATAAAAAATTACCGTAATAAGCTAAAGGTTGTCTAAAAAAATACCATTTCATATACAGTGCAGTTATATTTGTTTATAATGTAAGGTATATGAGTTGATTATTTTATTCAATAATCTTTTGCATCTTTCACAGAATTTTATGTGATTTAATACTGTCTTCTGAAGTGAAGGTGGCAAATTGTTTTGGAACAATTAAAATTAATGAAAGGCTGACTGACCTTTCTTCAACCAGATCATGATGCATCTTGGACCAAAAAATCAACAAAATTTTAGAACACACTTTAGACATCTGCATACTATTCATGTATCATGGTCATACAGGGCATATACAGTAGGCAAAAAAAGTATTTGCATGCCTTAATTTTAAGGGGTTTATTACAAACTTAAAAACATAAAATATTATTTAATATTTTGTGTTCATCCCATTAGTATGAATGACTGCTTCCAAACATCTAGGCATTTTTTTACCTGTGGGTAAACTGTTCTATAAGTCAAAAATTATTTTAGATGCTCCTTGCTCTTAATTATAACTTCACGAATTTTTCTGTTAAGGTGTATTATAGAGGGGCCCCTTCCTTGGTTATGTTAACTGAATGTTAAAGTCATTATCATGTTGGAAATAAAAAGTCCTTTCCAGTCCCAATTTTCCTGCCTCGCAGGTTACCTCACAAACTTCCACATATGGCTCCATTGTGTCTCTGGCGCGAGGTCCTAAAGTACTGCATTTGTCACTCTTTTTCTATCCATCTGAAACAAAAAAAAAACAAATTGCTTTCTGTTTCTGACATATGCACAGGATAAACCTATAAAAATATAAAAAAGTATTAAATAATTTAAGTAAGCTTTAAAACAAAAAAATTTCAAATTTTGTACTATTTTTTCGACATTTTTATTCCAAAAAGTAGTTTATTTACACGAAATCTTTAAAACCTTAGGTATATCCTTCCGATAATGATATAAAGAAAAGCCTCCTAAAATTTTAGCCAAATCGATCAATAACTTTTTGAGTTACCGAACGAGCAGTTTTTGAAAATATAGCTTCGAGATAATCGCCTTTAAAATTTCAGTACGATAAAACGATTAGTTTTAGTGACTTACCGATCAATTAGCGATCCCAGGTGCATATAATAGATCTTCAATCACTTCGAAAAGCAGGTTTTCTTCAACCTGCTGCTGTTTTCGGGCTGTACGAACTGCTTTTGTCTCGGAAAGACTCCTCCGGTTCTGTCTCGTTACTCGTGCCACCTCGGTGGTTTCGGCGAAAACTTTGGCATAAGTGCCAATAATTATACTTGCACGATCACTTCTAGTCGGCCCGAAAATTTCTCCGTGTTTATCAGTAAATTGATTACCTTGATAATGTCTTTGTAGAATTTTTCGAGCTATGTTATATAAGAACATAAAAAAGATATCTTAAATAATATAGAAAGCACTGGAATGTCTACACGTCGTATTAAAAACAACCATTTTATAGCTACAAACAATGTTAAATTATTTTATTCGGAAAAGAAATGTAAAAAATTAGACCTACTACAAATATTGGAAATAATATCCTTAAGAAATAGTCATATAATAACCACGATTGACCAGCTAAATTTCCAAAACACCCCGGTAATAGATAAGATCATATTGAGTACTCTAACGGCCTAACGCATCAAAGCTCATTCGAAGCAGTACATTCGTCGTGTTAACATCGGTCAAGATGTGGGTTGCTGTACCTGGCTAGTGATAAGGGGGCTCCGCCCCGTTCGACTATATGTGCGATACCTCCGTAAATATTTAATATTTACATTTTTCCTCTTGACAGTGTACTCTCAATATATTATATTTTCGAAATATAAAAAAACATCGATTTTTTGAAAGTTCTAACTGGATTTTTCCCCTTAAGTCTAGTATTCTTTCTGCGCCATAATCTTAACATGCTGGCTGGTTTAAAAACTTCAAATCTGCTCTAGTCTCAAAAAAAAAATGTTAAGAGGTTTGTCTTTATATTTTTAAGTTAACTCAATCTTTTTTGTCTATTAATTTCATTGAACAAGGGCTTCTTTACAGGTCGCCTGCCTCGAACACCTTTGTCATGGATAGCATTCCATATTGTCTGAGATGTCACCTTCTTCCCCAAACATGCCTCGAAGGTATTCGCAAGCTATTGAGCACTCTGTGAAGGTTTTTTTTTAACCCCTCTTTAACAATTTTCTGTCACTCCTTACATGAGGACCTGATCGTCGGGTTTGTTTTCAATTGTTTCATCGCTTTTTTTTAACTTTATACTGCACTGTAGAATATAATAAATTCAGTTGTTTTCCAATTTCTCTATATCTATTTCCGGCACGGTCCAATACCACTATTCCCCCCTTCACTCCCACAGGAATATTTTTTCGCTTCTGAATGCTTTTCAAGGCACAAGTTAAAAAAACTTGCTAAACTGAAATCTCACTCTAAACTGAAAGGATTGACAGGTTTAGTAAGTAGAATAGGCCATACTAACCCTCATAATGCTTGTGTTTACATTGAAACAATATCTATGCCAGCTCTGCAGATACTTTCTTTGTGGTCCAAAATAACATTGTTGGGCATATTATTTATAATTATATTTATAATTAATTAACCATTTAAAAATTCTTAATTAATTAACCTTAACAAAAATGGTTAATTTGGCCATGATTTGATAAATCCCTAAACATTAGATTGTGTCAATACTTCTTCTACCTACTGTAGTTGCGCAACTACAGCTCTTTGAGCTTTGCGAAAATAAAATCAAATACACCAAAAATACCCATTTTGATGATCCATTTTTGTAAATGACGCCACATAACACAACATAACATGTGTCACTAAATGAAAATTGACATTTGAAATATGTACATGCATAAAAATACAACTAAAACCATCTATTTGCTGAAATCAAGATTATTTTCTCGACAACCCAATATTTTTAAGGGTGTTTTCCAAACATTGGAAAAGTGTTCTTTATTCTTAACGATATTTATGTTAAGGTGGTCTAAAAAGAAACCATTGTTTTTCTCTATGAAAAAAAATGTGTATGCTTTTATTCAGTTGAAATAAACTATTTCCGGATGAATACAGCTTTTAGAATGAATGGAGGATATTTCAAAAGACGTTTTCAGAGTCATGTTTTGATATGTCCTTCAGTTCTGTGGTCTCTGCTATTCAGGAATTCAACTTAAATAGGTCTAGTCGCAGAGAACTACATCAGACCAATGTAACCCAGAATTTTAATATATTTTCTAGTCAAAGATTCATGAGTGCTCTTGTGCCAAGATGGATTGTAGTGAAATAACAACCAGCTTCTTCTGGATTACAATATTCCCGCTTTTTGGTATCTGCATCATGACTAAATAATGCGACTATTATAATTCTAGAGGAACAGTTTTATTTGGTTCTGGACAAGTGTATTGAACTTGAATTATATTAAACAAGGAATCTTTTCAGGCCACCCTCATATAGCGGAAGCATTAAACAACATATTTTTTTCATTGTTATGTAGGCCTTACTGACTCAAGCCAAAGACAAAGCTAGAGCCCAAAATATAGAACTTAGAGGTAGATTGTTTTCTAGCGAGAGCGGCCTAACCATGACGAAAATAAAAGTGGCCGAATCAGATAATATTAAAAAAATGATTCGGTTAGAGAACAAAATCAATGCAGAAATTGAGAAGAAAGAAGGGAGTAAGGAACCATTAGGTAATCAGATTTGTTTAGATAGTAATTGATAAAAATTAAGTGAAAAATATGTATATCCACCAAGTCCTTCCATGTTCAGAATATACACTACACGCCAAAAGTTTCAGACCGCCTTTAAAACTTTTTTTTATTACAATTTTTTTTTCTAAGTCGCTTATATTGATTAAGTTTATTCAAGTTAATATACTGTTTTTATACCTTCAAAAATAGCTATAAAATATTGATTGATTTGTTCGTTATTTTGTGATAGTTAATTTTTTAAAAAGGAATAAAACAATTTTATACTTTGTTATCTATCACTTTTATTTCTACTGTCTAGTCTAAAAGTGATAAAAGAGAGGTGATTTTTTGATAAAAAAAGATTTGAATTGTAAAAATTAATTTGTTTTTTCACTTAAGATTGTTTAATTACTATACTGCTTAAGCTACAGTTTCCTAAGAAGGCGGGGCTGTTATTTAGCGGCCGTGATAAATCGTGATGCGGCAGATGTAAGAAAATGGCCCCAAGAACAGTAACAAGATATGTTAACTTAAAGAAACTCTAAATTTAACTTGATGGAAATTCATTTTAAATAAATAAACAAAGATTAATATCTACAAATTTCCACTATAATTAAAATTGTATGTATGACAATTGTTTCGACACACAGTGCGTTTTTCAAATACAAACTATACTAAACTAATAGTGAAAAAAAGGAACCACAACCTAAAGTGTCCATCGACACTTCCATCCATCGATGTTTTTATCAACGTCTAGGACAATACAAGTTTAATAACGGTGAACCATTCAAGTCTAGCTGGTCATTTAACAAAATATCCAAATTTTCTTTTGTTGATTTCTAAGCTCTCTAAAAGATTTATTTTTTTGTTTATTCTCTTTATGTAACATTATAAAATTATCATTGAAAGTATGCTTTTCTAACATTAAGTGGTTAGCATAATGAGAATTATTTTGTTGTTTAATATAAATTCTTTAATGTTCGTTGAGCTTAGTAGAGAAAGATCTTCCTGTTTGTCCAACATAGACTTTTGGACAAGATCCGCACTCGATTAAAGAAACTCTTGACTTACACAGTTTACTTGTTTGATTTTTGTTTTTAATGAGGCGTTCTAGACTATTCTTTGTTTTGAAAGCAGTATTTATATTGTTTGTTTTGGATAAATATCTCAACACTAATTTGGTAATTTTTCCCGTATATGTAATTATTTTGAATGCTGCATTTTCGATGTTGACCGGATATATTAAATTAACGGCTTTATTATAACTTTTTGTATTAATTATTTTATCTATAATGTTTGGGTCGTATCCGTTATTTACTGCGATCTGTTTGATGACATTCAATTCTTTATTATATTTATCTATTGATATTTGGATATTTAATAATCTATGTATAAAAGAGTTAAATGCTGCCATCTTTTGTGAATAAGGATGAAAATATTTATTGTGTATAACTAAATCTGTATGTGACGGATTATAAAAAATTGCAAAATCATGTTTAATGTCTTTTCTAGTAATAGTTAAGTGTAAAAAATTAATACTATTATGTTGCTCTTCTTCAACTGTGAATTTAATGTTTTTATGTAAAGTTTACTGACACCTAACTCACATAAATTCTTTAGCTTCATTATTTTTTACAAAATCAATCAATATTTCGTCATCTTCGCTGGTTCAAATCACGTTTGTACTGTGTGCACACATTTTTTATTTTAAAACGGTCACCGCTACACGGGAAGAAATGTTCTACGACTGTTTGTCACCGCTATTACGGCCGTCATCCAAATGGCGGCTATCTGACGTATCGGTCACAACCAACGCCATCTGATTTGCATAGACAACGTTTTAGTGATATCATCTGGCCGCTAGATAACGGCACCGCTTTCTTAGGAAACCATAGCTTTACGATACAAAACTATTGAATTCGCGTTACTAATTAAAAAAAATCAAAATAATTGTAGAGGTCTTAAACTCTTGGCCCGAGTTATTTGTGGTATTAACTGTGTCATTTTAGCGACAACACCATTAACACCAGATAGCGTCGAAATTACCTATATTTCGCAAGAAAATCTTTGCGTGGAACTATTATCTACGTTAAAAGTCCGAATGGATTTGGCCTATGCGGAAATTATTAGCCGAATAGGCGGTAGTCAAGCTTTAAGCGTTTTAACTAAGGTTAGTTTTTTTTCCCATACCCCATACATCATTCAGTATGAAATAATTCTGAATGAATTTCTGATTTTGGACTCTCGAGCTTTTAATGAAATCAAGATTAAATAATTTTCGTCTCATAAAATCCAAAGTTCTTACAAATTGTCTGGGCCCTATGAAGTGCATTCTAAGAATTTCAAAAGGACACTACGTCAACCATAGTGAAAAAGCAACGCTTATATGTGTCAGTTTCTCTATATCAGAATTGTCATTCAGTTTCTCTTCAGCGTTTAAAGTAACTTTTGATCTGGTTTTATTTAGGCAACGGAAAGTATCGCTACTCCAGCTAACTCCACTCCACTACCAAGTTGTCCGACCACTCCAGACGATTCGTTTTCTGTTCTCAGTCCACTCAAACCAAAGAAAATATCAAATGACGAAAAAACGTTCGCTGGCAACACGCCACTTGGAGGCGAAAATGAATGGTATAACGTGGCGGATGAAGCTCCTCTGACGCATTTTTACTTTGCAAGCAAATTCGAACCAAGCGACATGCAAAAGTAAGTTTAAATAGTTTTTATGTTAATTTCCGAGCCTCAAACTTTCAACATTTTACGCCATCTTTACTTACATACATAGGTACATACTTATTACTAAGAGCTCTTGGACTTCATAGGTTGGTGCACATGGATGCACTTCCGCACAATGGCATGAATGCAAAAGTTCTGGCAAATGGGTGAAACTGATGCTTTTGAGATTAAGAACGGCTGTGTTATCGCGCCGACGCTTTTTTCTATGTTTGTTGCTGCTATTCTGCATCATGTTAGAGGCAGATTGCCGCATCCAGATGAGACACATATAGAATAGATGGAGACCTATTCAATCTGGCACGACTTAAAGCAAATCAAAAACAAGTGAGGTTAGGTTCGTAGATCTGCATTATGCAGTTGACTGTGCGCTTATAACCCATAGTATGACAGGGTTGTAGACCGTGCTGGACTTTGTTAGAGAGGCCTAAAAATTAGTGAACATAAAAACAAAAATATTCCAACAAATCTCTCCAAATAAGGAGCGAGAGACAGCTGATATTATTGTGAATGGTCAACCACTGGAAGAAATAGCATGCTTCCCGTATTTGGGAAGTCAAATTTCCTGCTCTGCCGCCATGCAAGGAGAGGTATAGAATAAAATGTCTGAAAAGGGTGTTTAGTAACTGAGACTTAAGGGAGGAAATCCCTTTAGACGCCTCAAAATGAGTAATTTTTCGGAAATGTTTTTAAAGGTGATAAAATAATTGTATTATTTTAAAGTTTTAACATCATTTTATTTGAAGAGTATAAAATTATTATTATTATTATTTATAAAATAGCGGCTCAGTAATTTTTTTTTCGGGCACCTCTGGCGGGAGGCCAAAAGTGCTACATCGTCACTCTTTTTCTATTCATCTGAAACAAAAAAAAATCCTTTCTGTTTCTGACATATGCACGGGAAGGATAAGCCTATAGAACTATAAAAAGTATTAAATAAAAATTAAATAAGCTTTAAAACAAAAAATGTTCAAAGTTTGTACTATTTTTTCAACATTTGTGTCCCAAAATGTCGTTTATTTGCACGACATCTTAAAAACCTTAGGTACATTCTTCCGATAATGATATAGAGAGAAGCCTCCCAAGATTTCAGCCAAATTGATCAATAACTTTTTAAGTTACAGAACGAATTTTTGAAAAGACAGTTTCGAGATAACCGCATTTAAAGTTTCAGTACGATGAAACGATTAGTTTTAGTGACTTACTGATGAATCAGCGATCCCAGGTGCATATAATAGACCTTCAGCCTCTTTGAAACGCTGGTTTTCTTCAACCTGCTGCTATTTTCGGGCTGTACGAGATGCTTTTGTCTCTGAAAGATTCCTCCGGTTATCTCGTTACTCGCGCCTCATCGTTGGTTTCGGCGAAAAATTTGGCATAAATACCAATAATTATACTTGCACTATCACTTGTACTCCGCCCGAAACTTTCTCCTTATTTTATGAGTAAATTGATTACCTTGATAATGTCTTTGTAGAATTTTTCGAGCGATATTATATAAGAACATAAAAAAGATATCTAATAATATAATATAAAAAGCACTGAAAAGTCTACACAACGTATTAAAAACAATAATTTTATAGATATAAACAATGTTAAATTATTATATTCAGAAAAGAACAGTGAAAAATAGACCTACCTGAAATATTGGAAATAAAAATATCCTTAAGAAATGGTCATGTAATAACCACGAATGACCAGCTAAATTTTCAAAAAAACCCTGTAATAGATCAGATCATATTGTAATGAATAGGCCAGTTTTTACCTGCCGATATTTACAACTCAGCATCTAAGGTTTGGATGCGCAGTAGCCGAACGGCCTCAGTGCTCATTCGAAGCAGTGCATTCGTCGTGCTAACATCGGTTAAATACTGTACATTCGCAGAACTCTTCGTTATCTGTCTCTGTTAGACAGTGACCGACTCACTCTTTTGTTTGCGCATCTCGGAGACTAAGATGCTGATTAAGCTGTCTGGGTCGCGATATGCGGACTCTGTGCGATAACTCCGTAAAAATATCCGATATTTTTATTTTTCTTCTTGCCAGTATACTTTCAATATATTATATTTTCGAAATATAAAAAAAAATAATTTTTTGTAATTTCTAAAGGGATTTCCCCAGTTAAAGGAATACACTAAAATCAGTGTTTACAATGCCATAATAATAATTCCCTCTCTTCTGTATGGAGCTACACCCTCTATCGGAAACAAATAACTTAAAAAATTTCATTAAGCCTGTCTTCGGAAAATCGTGACAATAAAATAGCAAGACACATCAGTTCAATATGGAGGTACTTGAAAGAGCCAACGGTTTCAGCATATAATCCCAGACCATAAAAGCCCAGCTGAGATGGTTAAGTCACTGCCAAATTATTCAGGACACTATGGTGTCGAAGCAGAGCCTCTCCGGCGAAGAACAATGAACACGAAACGAAATCTGGGAGGTTCAAAAAGAGAATACAAAGACGTTGTAAAATAATCTACATGAAAAACTCCAAAAGAACTCGCATGTCAAGCGTATCTGAATGGGAAAAGACGGTAAACATGAAGAGACATACAGAGCTGTGCTGCTTCATGAGGAAAATAATCTCAAAAAAGCCGCATCCAAAAGACAGAGGCGAAAAGTCAAGCAGGCTGGACCATGCTAGAGCACGCAGATCTAAGCTGCGTCATGTCAGCCATTATAAAACCAATAATTCTTCACCAATGGCTCAGCAAAATTAATAGCCATGGTTGAGATCATCCTCTTATTCAGTTGACAGCCATCATATAATTCTTTAAGTACATACTTCAAAAATGTAATTCTTCAATTTTTACTGTATTACCAATGGTACTTATCTCATAGTATCTCATCATCAATATCTCATAGTATCTCACGAAAAATGCCCTATTAAAACTAAACTTTCCAGCCTTAGGGCCATACTGATTACTCCAGTAATTTCTAAGGGCGAAAACCGTTTTAATTTTCCTGCCATTATCTATAATATCTAAACGGAGTCGCCGAGTACGCGCCCTAAATGAGCATACGCTTGCTAAATTCGCTAGTTCAGTTACTATTGTGTATTGTTATAACCGTGACTCTTGACGAAATCTGGTGATCAAAAGTGGAAATAGCTAGTGGTAGTGCCCTCTATCGCTAATAGATGGAGCTAGTAGAACTTTCGAAAGCGCAGTAACAATTAAACATTCGTAAATAACCTCGTTGGTTCGAGAAAATTCTAGTGTATTCCACTCACTTCGAGATGGCAGTAATTGGAGTATAAAAAGGCTAGCGGCTAGACCGCGAGTCAGTCTGCCTAGGAAAGGCGAAGGAACTGTCTGTTGTGGAATAAAGTAGTGCGTAACCCCGTTTAAAAGACATCTTCGAACCGATCAACGCCTATACGTAACAGTATTTTGATTTGACTTGTTTTTGTGTGTGATTTACTAGTATAGAAACGAAGCGATAAATAGTGAATGTAGAACATTCAAAGATCAATGGTACTTTCAATATTTCGTGATTGAGTCCAGTAATAAGGCGCTATGTTTGATTTGCAATGAAACCATAGCCATTCTCAAAGAATATAACATTAAACGTCATTATGAAACGAAACATTTTCAAAATTACTCAAAATATTCTGGAAATTGGCGGACAGAAAAATTTGAAGCTTTGATGCGTGGATTGAAATCGCAACAGTCTTTGTTTACTAAAGTCAATACTGAACAAAAGGCTGCAACTCGCGCCAGCTTTCGTGTGGCTCTTGAAATTGCAAAACGTGGAAAACCATTCACCCATGGAGAAATGATCAAAGAATGCGTAATTGCAGTAGCCAAAGAAATATGTCCCGAAAAGGTAAATTTGTACATGTGTATTATACAAGACATCGCAGAAAATATATCATCTCAACTGTCTGATAAAAATGGACATCTTGAGTGGTTTTCTCTGGCCTTGGATAAGTCAACGGATGTTAGATACTGCTCAGGTGTTGATTTTTATTCGAGGAATAGATAAAAACTATAAACTGTATCAAGAACTTCATCTTATTCATAGTATCCACCCACGACTACTGGGAAAGATATTTTTAAGGAAATTAAAAATGCCTTAATAAGAAGAACCTTCGATGGAAAAACTTGAAATCTATTACAACTGATGGAGGCAAAAACATGTGTGGTAAAAATAAAGGAGTGGTTGCACTGTGTCAAAGGCTGTAGAAGAAATTAATGGTGGTTCAAAACCATTAGTCTTACTTTGCATCATTCATCAATAGTCCTTGGGCGGAAAATGTTTGGATAGGTCTGAAGTTCTAAAACCAATCATATCAGTTGCTAATTTCATCAGATCCACTGGGTTGAATCAGCGACAGTTCCGCGAGTTTATTGAAGAGATTGGAGAAAATGACTGCCGTATGTTAGCTTAGTTGCGGAAAAGTCCTTTTTTGAACTTCGAGCAGAGATCACATTTTTTTTTGAATGAAAAGCATCGCCCTCTTACGGAATTATAAAATAGCGAGTGGAAAGTTAGCATTCTATGTCGATTTGACCAAACATATGAACGAACTAAATTTGAGATTGCAAGTTGAAAACCAGCTTCTCCCTGATTTATACACTAATATCAAATCGTTTTGGCAGAAAATAATACTGTTTCAATCACAATTACGTAAAACATGTTTCACACATTTTAAAACATGTGAAATATTCTGCCACATTACTAAGACTGAGTTTCCCGTCGAAGGCTTGAATGAAAATAAATTTTGATATTTGTTTTTCAGACTTTGATGTCATTACGAATGAAATTAAGATTTTTCAAAATCCTTTTGATACTAATATTTAAACCCTAGCTACTGACGTTTAAACCCCGGAACTTCAAATGGAAATTATTGATTTACAGTGCAGTAATATAATTAAGAACAAATATCAAAACTCATCTTTGTTGGAATTTTATAACAGTCTGTCACTGGTACAATTTGATAATTTACATAAATTTGCTCGTGGGCTGTTTTCTGTTTTTGATACTACTTACTTGTGTGAGAAAACATTCTCCAGAATGAAGTACACAAAGAATGTTTACAAATCTAAGTTAACTGATGAGTATCTCAAATCTCTTTTAATAATTGGTACAAGTAAAATTGGTCCACAACTACACACTATTGTCAGTGGAAAATCACAATTACATAAATCTCATTAGTATTTTTTTACAAGTGGACACCCCGCGATTTCATTCGCGTTAATTTAGCTTTTTCGTTCCTGAGGGATTTTCAGGATAAAAATCATATGTGTGATTCAGGATTTATACATATATATATATATATATATATATATATATATATATATATATATATATATATATATATATATATATATATATATATATATATATATATATATATATATATATATATATATATATATTATATATTATATGTAATATATTACATATAGGATACTCTTTACCCCAACATAACTACCGAGGGTGAAACCGCGGGATGTTCGCTAGTTTATAATTTAGTGGAATTCATTTCAATTATTTGTTAGTTAATTATGCTTAAGTTAAATTTTCTGTGTATTATACTTATCATTAAGCTTTACCCAGTAAGTAAATAAAACCGAGTTATTATCATTCTGTGTTTATTTATATTTATCCAACTTATCACAGCAACAATAACAACAATAAGCCATTAGCTGTCGCGATTAATGACACTGGCGGGCCGGAGGTGGCCCGCGGGCCGTAGTTTGGAGACCTTTGATCTAATAGACATAATAGGTAAATTTTATGGAAATAAAAGAGAAAGTATTTTTTTGCAGGTTTATTAAGGCTGTGATGAAGGAATATAAACTTCTGAAAGAATCTCTACCAGAACATGTTTGGGTCAGATCATATAGTAACAGAGTGGATTTGCTGAGTGTTATGATTCAGGGTCCGGCAAAAACACCATATGAAGATGGGCTATTTTTATTTGACATTCAATTAGGTGTTGACTATCCAAGATCACCGCCATTGGTTCATTATATCAGCTATAGTTCAGAAAGATTAAATCCCAACTTATATGTTGAAGGTACTTGAATATAATTCACATACATTTTTGAATGTTTGGATTGATTTGGTATTTTAGGTAAGGTGTGTATATCACTTCTTGGCACCTGGGTTGGAAAAGGAACAGAAGTGTGGGGCCCTGATAGTACACTATTACAGTTAATAGTGTCTATTCAAGGGCTTATTCTGGTATCAGAGCCTTATTATAATGAAGCAGGTTATGAAAAACAAACTGATACACAACAAGTAAGTTTAATTGTTGTTAGCACAAAAGAATTTCTCAAAAAGATTTCGTTTTGATAGCTGATATAGTACACATTTAGCATCAATGTTTTTTATCTTGACATTTGTCAAATTGAATAGTTACCATTTATAAAATTTCACTACAGCACTTCTTCAACCTTTGCCTCCATCTGGATTGATTTCCAGCAGCTCCTTGCCAGTTTTTGAAATGCAGGAGTTCTTCAGCATCTCTTCTTACATTGTCTGGCCCCTCTCTTTCGTCTACCTCGCTTTCTCTCACTCCCTACTTGTCCCACCATGATTCTCCTGGTACTTTCAGGCGTTCTCGTCACGTGTTTTGCACATCTGAGTAAAGTCCATATCTCGTAGCCCTAAGTATCTACTGGCTGAATGAGGGTTTTATAAGTCTTTTTTTTTCTCCTTTATTTGGGTTTTTCGCCACTGTCTAAAACTCAAAAAATATCAAAAATACCTGTTCTTATTTAAAGAAAGAATCACTGAGTAAAAACAAAAAACCAAATTATAAGTCTTACCCTTAGTGTTCCTTTGTGTAAATGTAGTTCTTAGGGCAGACTGCAGGGAGTAAGTAGTTTTGAAGTAATAGCAGAGCTATGTATATATTTACTTACTTTACTTAGTCTTCACCTCTTCTACCCTACTGGGTGTAGAGGTTTGGGCTATCCATCAGCCCCCTTGGTGGAATCTTCTTCATTTCCCTCTGTCTTTGGCCATCACCATTGCTTCTTCCAAATCAATTCCCCGCCTCGCCAGGCTTTCAGCGATCTACTTCCTAGATCCTTCCAAGCATCCTGAAACCACCATCACCTCTGTCTTATCCACATTTATTCTTAGATCATTTCTTGTGAATGCATTGTTCCACGCATCCAAAGACTTCTGCAATTGCGCTTCTGTCTCCCTCAGCAATACCAGATCATCCGCATAAATCAGTTGGGCTCGATATACCACCTAACATGTCTAACGTCCTTATTTGTTACAAATTCGCTTGAGCTGATATTATTTGTTCTGACATAATTTGAGTACAGAGATTGGATTGCCTCTATCTGGTGTTCATACATTTCTTTATTACGAAGGGCCTGCCATATTCGTATCCTAGGAACACTGTCGAATGCCTTATGAAGATACACAAAACACAAATATAACTAATTTTGTCTTTCCAAGGTCTTTATCATAAGTTATCTCAACGTAAAAATAAGATCCTGTATGCTCCTGCCTGCTGTAAATCCATGCTGACTATCATCAATTTTATTTTTCATCTCTTCACTTAATCTTCCTTCTAGTATGTGTTTATATATTTTACTCGTTACACTCAATAGGAAAATCCCTCTGACTTTATGACACATTGAACAGTCTCTTTTTTAAAAAATGGCAAAATGATTGTTACTTCCCAGTCCCTCGGTATAACTCTGCTCTTCCAAATTATATATTTAAAATGAATAAATAACATTTAACACAGCATTTAAAATGATAAATAACAGAAATATTTTAGGGATATGAGAACTCTCGAACATACAATGAACTTGTGATACTTAAGTTAGTACAAAGCATGACAGAATTGCTCTCTAATCCACCTGATGTTTTCAAAAATGAAATTTTGAGACACTTTACACAAAACGGCGAAAAACTTTCCCAGAGACTGGAAAAGTTCTGCAATGATCAGGTAAGTAACCAAGTAATTCTAATATGAGAGCATGTAGAAATTAACTAGTAAATTGGTAAATATATTTGAAGTTGAATATGTTTGAAATTCTTATTTTCATTCCAAGCTTGAAATTAATTTATTCGACGATATTAATTTTTGCGTCATAGGTAGTAGTAATCGTGTATAATGTATTCCATACATTTATAGTTCATATGAAATAAAAACGGATGCAGGCCATTAAGCACGTCATCAACATTTAGATTACCCTATTGCCAGATTGTGATTAAACATCATAATCTTAATTTAGCGAATTATTTTTACAACTTAAACTTTATAACAACTTATAACTTTATAACAACAATTAAACGCAAATTACCAAGTAACTCTAAAAATTATAAATGTCATCGATTTAGTACCTCTAGATAGATTCAGCACATTTTAAAATGCTTCGGTTAAAAACCATCTAAATTTTTAAAATTTGAATGGTTATTAAAATAAAAAGATTACATAATTACTAATGGCATTTATTTATATATAATATGCAAGAACAAAACAGAAAAAATAATGAAATATATGCATGCACTCGTATTTTTATTAAATGAAGTCTGAAATGTACTGACTGGAATCACTGCTATCATCTGCAGTTTTTATAATTAAAGGAAGAAATTCTTTTCAATCAAGTATATGCTCTCTGTCATACCATTTTATTATTTTATTTTCTGTATGTTTGATTGTATTCCTCCATATCTCTGGAGTAACAGTGTGAAGGGCCACGCCACATGTTTATAGTCTTGTTGTGTAATTACCATTTCTACCCATGTGTTCTTTATAATAATTTGTTACAATTCCCCATATAAGTTCATTTGGGTTGAAAATGCAGTAGTATGAGGGAATATGTAAAACTTTGTGCCATTATTGTTCTCCCAGGTTGTCTACTAAATATTTCCATGCTGGTTTATTTCTGAAAAATATCCACTATATCAATATCAATATAACAAAATAAAAAATTTGCTTGTGGTACATAGTCTGATAGAATTCTTAAAAGCCCAGTTTTAAGCATTTCGATTGAAAATGCTATGTTATTATTAGTTAACCAATCTTGAATGGCAGCTTTACTCCATGAGCTGTTTGATTTTTTTTTTGTTTTTTACCTTTTGTGAAATAGTACTAATATTGGATAAACTCAAGATGCTGCAACGTGCTAAAAAAATATATATTGGTTTCTATAATATACTATATGACAAACTGCCGACAGCGGTGGTTTGGTGGGTTAGTCGCCTGCCTGGCAATCCAATGGTCCCGGGTTCGAATGACAAACTAAACATATCTAATTATTAACAATTAACTTAAAATACCTCTCTAACAGCCGCTAAGGATAGCAATGGGCCATTATTATCTCGTTCTAGTCCAAAATAGTCTATCAAAGATACTACTAACTCTTCACAATCGCTTTTTAACTGCTATGGCATTTTTCAAGCGCGACTTTGAGAATTATAACTAGGAAGTTTTTAAAAAAAAGAACTCTTTTCGATCGTTCGGTTAGTACATATATATAATATGTATCTTCCGATACGGTCCGTTGTTCCTTTGATGTATGGCAGTATTACGTTGAATGTCTCTTCGGCTTGTTCTGTCGTTTTTTGTGTTTGGTGTTGTTGTATTGCACGGTTGATTGTCTTTTTTGAGTAGCCGTATATATATATATATATATATATATATATATATATATATATATATATATATATATATATATATATATATATATATATATATATACTAGAACTAATACTAGAACTAGACAAATATATAGAATATAGAATATACTAGAACTAGACAAATAGTCGAATTTTATGAAAATAGGAGTAGAGCTAAAGTAGAAATAATGAAATGGATTGCAGCAATTAAAGAGGACCTAAGATCAGCAAATATTACACAAAGTGAAATTCAGGATAGAGGCTGTTTCAGACCCAAGGTTAACGTTTGGAAGGTTGGCCAGAGAGAAAAATGTAGGATATATATATATATATATATATATATATATATATATATATATATATATATATATATATATATATATATATATAAATATATATATACGATAACTTCCAAGTATGTCAATAAATCTCAAGTGAAATGTGAAACTCGGCAACGTTTCATATGCTGCCAACTGAATGTAACCACTAAATTTGAAATTTATTTAATACATTCCATTCGATTCTAAAAATAATAAAATATCTAAATTACCTAACACACGCAGTCAATTTGGTTTTAGTAGCGACAGCCGAGGTGTTATGTACAATAGCTAAGACATATAGTAAAACAATTAAATCAGGAGTCAAAGAGAATAAATCTTACGTGAAATATTATAAAAACAAAAATATTGATAACAAAACATAAAAATAATGATAAATTACTTAAAAACGTAATATTTAGAACATATCAAAATGAAAAAGGATACTTAGAACGTTGTGATATCTAAAATAATTATGTTGGGCTGGGCGACTTTTGGTTGGCTGTTACATATTTTGTGCACAGAAATGTGCCAAAAAACCAATCAAAAATTTACCTGTAAATGTAAATGGAAACGTTCACACATGGACCATTCACCTGATGAAATGACAAGATGTGTAAAAAAAGGTATAAGACTGATGTTTAGCGTTCGATCTGGTTCCACTGTTGACTTCGCCTTTGGAGGGGAGGCATTCCAACATCTGATTGATGTGAGTTCGAGCAGACCCCCTATTCACCAGTCTTCGTTCCTGTTCCCAATATTGAAGATTCACCTCAAAGGAGACCACTTGGTCTTGGTACTTGGTTGGAGAATATTGAAAAGACGGAAATCGACCAGTTGAAGGTGAGTTCCATCACCCACAGGACAACACATCTCATGAGCTGTGTGGCTGACCAAGGCAACTACTTTGAAGAAGACATTGTAGAATTGTAATTTTAACTGATTTAACAAATCAGTCTCATTAGTTTATTTACACACCTCATAATAGACAGAAAGCCTAACAATAGTAAATAAAAATGATAGATAGATATACTAGAATGGTCCTAGAAAGGAGAAGGAAGAAGAAAGGTAGACCACCACTTTAATGGGCAATATTTCTAATTATTCATAGTAGTGTATTTTAAGATAATTTTTGTATTAATAGTGAATGTGTACTTATAAATGAATGGTTTTTTTCTAGGACCCATTAATTCCTGATTTTCCATTACTTCCAGTCAGTAAAGGCCTAAAGCTGTCTTTAACAACCGCTTTAAGAACGTTTCGAAAAATATTGAAAAATAAAATTGAAAAAACTGATACCGACAATGACTGTCAATAAAACTGAAAACGTTGGATGAACACAATGACAAAACGTAAGAGAAAATAAAATTGGAGAGCCTTTTGCTTTGTTACTTCTGCTCATTTAGTTTGTTCCAGTCGTGAATTTTATGCGCCGAGACGTTTATTTTTTACATTCTGGGTCAGTATATTAAATAAAGGAAGGTTTGCTTTTATTTTTTGTTACCCTTCATGGCTTTTTATGCGGAAATAAGATAATTTTTGTAAACTATCAAACATAATGTGATTTTGCTATACTAGTTAGTTCCTTTGAATTTTGAACGATTCCAATAAATATTTATTATTTTGGTAGGTTTACTTATTTATTTTCTTGTACTTCTTTCTATTTATTATATTAAGCTTTTTATGAGGAAAATGTATCAAGTTATTTCCTGCTTAATTCAAATTGTTGCTTTTTCCCCGTTCACGTTAAGTAATTATAATAATTTATGTTTATTAAAACAAAAATATATATGAATCTCATTTGTATTACTTGCTTTGATATTAAAACTAAACAACCAATATATTGTATTTATATGTTGTTTAAAATTTTCGTGTTTGTTTATTCAATAGGGAAAGAAATTATACTACAGCAATAGATTCCAAATTTTAAGAGTTCAAAGCTCACATAATAAGTATGTGTTCAATATATATGGATCTAAAAAAAATGGACATTGTACATAAAAATAATTTACACTATTTAAAAAAAAATCTAAAGTGTGTCTTCTTTTTAATAAATTAGACATGCTTCAGTACTATAGCGATTTTTTGATACTTGACCGTCCAAAAAGAAAATATATGTTACAATCCATTTCTTTTAGCTTTTTGAATACTATACAACTATGAGACAGCTTAAAAAAGCACAAAACACGTTCGAAATGCTCTTCCTAAGTCATTGAGATTTTACAAGCTTGTTATGTAGAATTTAGAATTTTTTAGAATTTTCCTTAATAAAACTGTTACTGTTTATAAGATTGGATTTTATTTGATTGCCTCCATTTTTGTAAATCATAATTTACTTATAAATCTTGGTTTCTGAGGTGTTCGACATGTGAATATTATGTTCAGATCTAGGAATCACTATTTTTAAGCAAATTAATTAACACAATTGAAAATATCACCAAGACATCTATAATAAAATAAAGGTGAAAGCCAAAAGACTCAGTCTGGAAATAAGTATAAACAAGCCAAAAGTGATGGAAAAGTAATCAAAGAAGAGAACAGAATTTGACAATTTTCGATAACAACATTGAAGTTGTGAATGAATTTACTTATCTGGAAAACAAAACTAGACAATAACAATATCATAGAACTCGTATTACGAACGGTAGTAGTATTTTTAAGTTTCTGCAGTAAGTCTACCCTAAGACCTAAACTTATACAAAGGAACACAAAAGTTAATATTTATTCGGCCAGTAGTCATTTATGGCTGCGAGATATGGACCCTCATAGAAAATATGCTTGCAGTATTTGAAAGAGTACTCAGACTTTTTTGTACTGAGTATGATAGGAAATGGAATTTGGAAGGATCAGGTATAACTTCAAACTCAAGTATTTATACAAAGATGTGGGTACTGTAAACTATATAACGGTTCACAGATTCAAATAGGCGAGATATGTGGCAATAAAGTTAGAGAGTTAAATACCAAGCAAAATCATAGTTGGAAACATGAATAGGTAGGTAATAGGATGTGTTACATTGTTTTGCTGAAATAGTTATTTTACGTTAAAAACTTGTAGGGGCTACCTGTGAAGTTTCTTCCTGCTTTTTTTTAAGTATGGATTTTAAAATGACACTATTGTATTTTGTGCTGTCTAGCCCAAAGTGTATATTGGGTTGACTAAATTGTAAAATACGCCTTAGGTCTCAGAAAAAACTCAGGGTTTATCATATCTATATATATATATATATATATATATATATATATATATATATATATATATATATATATATATATATATATATATATATATATATATATATATATATATATATATATATATATATATATATATATATATATATATATATATATATATATATATATATATATATATATATATATATATATATATATATATATATATATATATAATACTACTATATTGCTAGCAAGGTCTGGAGATCGGCGAAATCATTATGGTGACTCTTATCCGCATGTCCGAAAATTGAGTATGCTTATAGACGTGTGTCAGTTTGTATATTTTTATGTTTTTGTGTCAGATTTATTTATCGCGACATTTGCGCACAACGGGCCGAGTAGTAGAAAAAGACATAAAAGCATAAAATTTGCTGTCTCACTTAGTCCGTGACACCTCCACTTACAGATATTAGCAATATAGTAGTATTATATATGTGATCATATCCATTCCCCAAGTTTGATTTTGATATTCTTGCATGTCACTTTCTTCTTCTAAATGTTTTTTTGTATATATAATGATATAATTTCTGATATAATTCAGACTTGAACTCTTTATAGTATTAATTGTTGCAGTAAAAATCATGGTTTAATTTACTTGATTCATATCCTTTGAATATAAAATAGTTTTATATTCAAAGTTTATATCAAATACCTATTATATTACGATGATCTCAAGCCATTAATTATAAAGAAGAGCTTGTTTAGCACTATTCACAATATATATTTTTGTTTTTTGTTAGAAACATTTTACTCATATCTCATATAAAAACACATTTTGTATAGGAATTGAATTTGGAATGATTACCATATTTATTAGAATAAATTGAAAATTGCTTGAAATAATGTTGCTGTAGATTAGCCTTCATTAAATGAGTCACATAAATTAAATCTCAGATCAACTTGAACTTTTAAAAAATTCAGAAATTATGAGTCATTAGCAATTTTGCCTTTGTCATTTCAAAAACTGAACTTCCCGTTAATAAATTGAAAACATTTTTAATCATATTATGGCTGACCCAAGAATAAGAACATTGAAAATTAAGACAGGTGTAGTAAAGAGGTTAGCTAAGGAAAAAACAGTGTATGAAAAGGAAGCCGATCAACAAAAAAATCGGTAATTTTACCTAATTTTTTTTTCCGAACACTCGGTAACTATTAAAAATTAATTTTCAATTTTAAGAATTCAAAAGTATAAAGCAGAAGGTCGAGATGAACATGATGTTAAAAAACAGGAAGAAGTTTTACAAGAGAGTTTAATGATGATACCAGATTGTCAAAGAAGATTGGCCAAAGCATTTGAAGAATTAAAAGGTAGAAGAACTTTAAAAATTACATTTGTATTACTATGTATAATCTAATGTTTCTAGGGATATTAGAGTCAGAACAAGACTTAAAGGAAACAGAAGAGTATTCTACTGCACAAAAAGTTTTAGAGGAAGCTAAGGCACAGTTGCCCAATCCAGGAGAATTACATATGTGTTGATTCATATTTATACTAATTTAATCTAATATAAAATTACTGTTTAATTAGGTTTTAACTTCTAAAGACTTTACTTACTGCTAAGTTTAATTTGTATTTTTAATATAAGTTATTTATACGTTTATATATATAAAACAATCTACAGTGGAGTTCAGGGCTGAAACAATGAATTTCAATTATCATTTTCATTCTATGCCTACAACTAGTCGCCATGCTACAGAAGTTGCATCTCAGATATTTCAAAAACAAAATTTAGATAAATCGAATGTTTTAGGTAAGTTCAAATATTGTCAGGTAACAGAAAAACTCATGTTAGATATCTTTTGATGAAAGTAAAGTTAATAAAGTTCATATGTTATATATGTATATGTATATAACATATGAACTTCTGAATATATATATATATATATATATATATATATATATATATATATATATATATATATATATATATATATATATATATATATATATATATATATATATATATATATATATATACGGCTACTCAAAAAAGACAATCAACCGTGCAATACAACAACACCAAACACAAAAAACGACAGAACAAGCCGAAGAGACATTCAACGTAATACTGCCATACATCAAAGGAACAACGGACCGTATCGGAAGACTTTTAAGAAAACACAATATAAGGACAGCATACAAACCTCACCGAACAATAGGCGCATCCTTGAGAAACCCGAAAGACAAGGTCAGGCTAGAAAATCAAGGAGTGTACCGCATCCCATGCTCAGGCTGTAATAAAATCTACATCGGGCAAACAAACCGAAAAATATCTGCCAGAATAGAGGAACATAAAGTAAGCATACGGAACAAGCAAACAACATCGGCATTATTCCAACACCAACTAGAAACAGGCCACAAAATTAACTTTGATGATTGCAACGAAATAGCCAACATAAACCATTTTCGGACACGTCTGGTCAGAGAAGCCATAGAGATCGAAAAGCAGGGAAGCCTAAACAAGAGGGACGGCGCTCTACACTTGCCGCCAACGTGGGAAAGCGTTCTTAGATTAGCAGACCCGGACAGCACAACATCCAGAGCACGACTGGAAACAAAGACGTTGCAAACGCCTCAGGGGGCGGAGCTAGCGCCAGTGCCAGCCAATCGCTACCGACTAAGGCAGCGGCCAGAAGACAAATATTACACGGCGAACCGATATCTCTCAGACAGTCACGAACCTCGCGACAGTAAGCACCGAAGATGCCAAATGAGATTTTGGCGAAACGTCTGCGAGCTCCCGACAGGGACCAACCCAACAACCGGATGTACTCCCGGAAAAAACCCAATATATATAATATATATATATATATAGAAACCTTTTAACAAAGTAGATTTTTTTAAAGTTCTAACTATTTTAAAATTTAGTTAAATGTGTGATTATCTCAATTAGAATACTATTTTTGTAAATTGTTGCCCTTTTATTCATACACACTTTTTTTGTTATCTAATATAAATAATATACTGATGGGGAATATTTAATTGAAATTTCAGAAAATATTTACAATAAGTCAAATGATGAATTGTGGATTGAGTCATGGTTGCAGCAAAATACCATTTATCAGGCCATACCAAAATTAAAGAAAATTAACATACCATCAAACGCTATGACAATACATCAGGCAAAGACTTACTTAATTGATTGTCTTTCGTTATTAGAAAAACTTGGCAAAGTTCAGAAGGAGCTTGAAGAAAATGTTGCAACAATATCTTCAGCAGAATGGAAAGAGAAAACTATCGAAATCGGTATGAATTTGGCATTATTCAATGAGGTTTTCCACCATACATAAAGTTATTTAAACTCAAAGAGATTTACCGCTAAAAACCAAATCACTTTTATAAAATTCTGGACACGCGTTTCGCGCGTCGAGAAGTTTAAAAAAGTGATTTGGTATTTAGTGGTAAATCTAATTGAGTTTAGTTTGTCACACTAAAGGTTCGAATAAAAGAATTGATAAAGTTACTTGTTTACGGTATCTCGACGCTCATTTCGCTAACCAGGTTAGCATCATCAGGAGATTTCAGACTCGGAAAACTGCGAGCAAGTCAGTGGAAAATGTTTTTGATTAAAGTGTTGAATTCCGAAAAACTCCTATATAAAAATTGATAATCCAGATAATTTAAATATTGGCATTTTGTTTTCAGGAACTATTAAAGATGAATTTACGAAAATGATGTGCAGATTTGATAATCCAGAAGTGATAAAACATCTGAAAATTTCAGTAAAAAATCGGCAAAAAAAGAGATTAAATGGTCGGAAAAAACGAAACTTTAGAATTACTAAAAGACAGGAAGAGATACAAAACGATAAGAAATTACATAAAGAAATCGATCAGTGGTTAAGTAGTAAAAAGGAGGAGGTAACTTTGACTAGTGCTATTTATTAGTATGTTAGAAAAATAATATTGGTTGTTGATTTTTAATTTCTTACTCAGCCTGTTATCTGAATGAATCAAAATAAAAAAGCAATGAAAATGCACCTCTGCGAGTGAAAAACGATCATTTTTATCAGTTTCATTTTAGGCGGAGAAAATTAAAATGGAAGAACTAATGCAGAAAGATGCCGACTCTGTTTTATCCGAGGTGAATAAAAAGAAATCAGACGCGAGGAAACATTTGTCTTTAATCAGTTCGTTAATAAAACTGAGGACAGTCAGGGAAAATGTTGCAACACAGAGAGGTATCATCCATATTTTCAATAAAATGCTTTGTTGTAGCTTACACATTTTTTTTGTAAACTGGTGTATAATGCCAGTGAAACAAAACACCTCTCCTCCAATTTTCCATCTTTTTTTTTATGTTATTGCTTTACAAGCTTTCAATATAAAATTTACGTAATATTGTGCTTTTGAATTTGGATCAAAATGATATACATCCATATCCACATCTTTCCAAATACTTTTCTTTCAGACCAAATTTGCTTTGTTGCTCAGTTTTTCAGTCATAATTTATCTGATGCCTTTTTAATCAGCAGTTAACATTCTAGATCCTCAATGAGTAGTAAATTAAAACCAAATTTGTTGTGTATATTTTTTGGCGGTGCTGTCTAAAAGCCACACTGTTTCTGCTGAAAATTCATAAACCCAATTACCATTGTCTTTAATCAATATGGGTATATTCTTTCCATCCCATAATCAATATGGGTATAGCTTTCCATCTCTTAGGAAGAGCTTGCCCTGCGCCCCGTTGGTTTTCCGACTTTAGCGATGTGAGCCAGTCCACACCGATCTTCTACTTTGCATGTTGCTCTTATATCGCAGTTTCACGCTTTATCCTTAAGCATCTTTCCTGACATTGCTTAGAGTTTTCATCTCTGCTGTTTGTAGAATGTTTTTGGTTTTATTTGCGTCGGCTCAGGTCTCAAAACCATGAGTTAGAATCGATCTTATATACTAAGATCTCAGTGCCGCCAGACCTACATCATAGTATCAAATCTAAGATTTTTCTATAGGTATGTACTATAGTATGTATGGGTATTAGCTAGGTTGAGCCCGGGTGGCTTTGGCAGATAACAGGTATCTGAGAATTGAAAAAATGTTGCTGAACAACGTTAATGTATCAGCTAGTTTTTTTTAATGTCTTACAGAATAGTATTAACGACCTACAATTACTATTGCCAGACGCTTTCCGCAAGTCCTAGCTTTTGCTAGATGCTTTAAAGCTCGATAAATAATCGGTGCAAGTACGTCATAGCATCAAGACTCAATTTTATATATGTTACTCAGGTGACTATTTTATAAGTAGCCGGATCGATCCGAAGTATCGTATCATCCCCCCCAGACATGATGAAAGGTCCGCTGAGTGCGAACAGTAGATGATTTTATCGGACAATTCAATATAACAGAAGTTGTTTATTCATTCTAACGAATTTGTTTTAATAATTATTTAATATTTTGATAATAAACTATACAATTGACTTTAATAAATTTGATTTAATGTAATTTAAATAAATTTGACGGTATATTAAATTTTGGTTTTTACTGTAATTATAAAATTATATGTATCAGAATTCATTTTTATATTAATAACACGTAAAAAATTAAAGTTTGCAACAATTATAAGTGAAAAATTAATTAATTATTTTCATTGTCGTAATCATCACCAATAATTTTCGTGTCATTTACACAGCAGTCAATTGGATATTGAAGTAATCATCTTCAGCTCCGTCATGTGAATCCTCTGTAAAAAATTTAGCATCTTGATTGAATACTTTAATTATTGTTTGTTCCAAATACTATAGTGTATATATATGTCGCGTTGACTTTTTCAAAATTTTCTTCTACGCTTCTCTCGAATAAGTCGATATAAAAATGATGATGCATATAAGTAAAAAATACAACGCCCTTCCTCGATCACATTCTCTTGGATGAAATTACTCAGTTCATCAAATGCAATTTTATGGTATTGGCGATAGTCATGCCAAGCACTTTTAGGGGTTTGTTTACTGATGCTATTTTATTGTTGAAACCAAGTTTACAAATATGATATATGTATTTGTGATAATGTATTTTTAAACGATCAATGTTTTCTATATTTTTTATAATTCCTGATATTCTCTATCTTTTACTATAGGTTTAATAACATATAGGATTGAAATTTATCGTTTTCGGATTCATGTAAAAGCTGTATTTTTGATTAGTATATTTCATTTTTTTGATTACAAAATAAACAAACAATATTTTTCTCGTTAATTTTTACATCACTTATGACATATGACATATTAGAAGAAAAAAAAGCTTTGATACTTTAACCTAATTGAGCAACATTTTTTCAAATCTCAGATACCTGCTAACTGCCAAAGCCCTTCAATGCGCATAAGACTATTTCTCCAGATAACAACTCTCAAGTGACTTAACATTGCCAAGGCTTTACTGACTTGTACTTTTGTACTTGGTCGTTTATTGGATCATTAATGACTGACTTGACGTGTCAGTCCTAAGCAACAAAACCTCGTTACTTGTTCAGTTGATTTGTCATCTACTACCACTTTGTATTTTATCGGCTCTTTGCGAAAGGTCATAAATTTTGTTTTGTCGATGGAGATACAGCTGTCTTTGTAAGTCGTTGTCTGTTTCTGCTAAAATTACCGCATCATCATCGTGCTTATTGGGTCAACATTCAGTCTGTACCCTTTGCTCATCGTTCACACTTGTTTGGGTTCGTTGTAATTCCATAACCTTATTGATATAGATGGGGCGATAGCTTCAGGCCATTCCTTTTCAAACTTATAATTAAGATTGAAATGAACTGAGGCTATCGCTCTGCCTATCTCGATATTGTTACAGTGTTTAATTGCATGTCTTCTTTTTCTTTGTATTATTTAGGTGAAAAAACTTTACTTGAGGATAGGCGAGCATTCAACATTACCACTGAAAAACTAATAAAGATGTGGGAGAATACTTTAAAGACTTATCTCACGGAGGAACAAGGATTGAAATTAATGCTGGGTAACTAAATTCAATTTAATCCATTTAGCCTATCTTTATATATGTTTTTCTGTGATTAGAAAAAAGCCAGATTGAAGATTCGAAACAAGCGCAACTTGTCAAAGAACGCAGACTGGGCGAAGAATGGAAAATGGTTTTGTTTGGACCACTTTCGATTTCTTCGAATCATTCCACTTTTTTGGCTTTAACTGCGGCGGAAAGAGATGTGGACATCTTCGTTGCGATAAGGAAAAGTTGGGACACATTTTTAGTATCGCCGAACAATGATAGTGGATCTAAAATACCAATTGGATGGATTTTACCTAATGTCAACGCTAGTGATGGATGGACTCAGTATTTGGATCACGCTGTAGTTTAACTTTCATTAAATCGTTTTGTTTATTGTAACAATTAAAAAAAAACATTTATACTATTAAAACTAAATAAACCCTAAAAGATATCATTGTTATTATGTGATTTTCTCTTTAACACAGATACATTCTGGAATGCCTGGTATGAACAGGTGAGACTTAAGTCCGTATCAGAATTTTATTGTAAAAATGTCCTTACTATTGTAGTATTATTCAAGATTACTGATTTTTGTATCGCTGAGTAGAAGTAGTTTGGCAGATTCAACATTTGTAAGCTTTGTATAAAAGCATAAGTTATCCCTGTGACTGATATTACAAAGGGTACTATCAAAACTCTTTCTTGCTTCCAAACTAGTTTTATTTCTTGATCCAGCGGGGTCCAGTTTTCGGCGAACTTTTTCTTTGGTGTTCTGATCACCGGGGATTACGACATCAAAATATATGTTATATCGTTGATGACTACAGTTTTCACTTCGTCGTCGTTGAAGCCTTGACCACCAAAGGACTCCTTTAAGTACCGAAGCAAGTGAAAATCAGTTGGTGCAAGGTGTGGACTGTAAGGTGGACATTCCATTTCTTCCCATCACAAAGACCTGATTAGACCTTGTGTTTGGTTAGTTATTAGACCGTGGAGCAACAGCACACCGGAAGATAGTAGGCCACGCCGCATGTTTTGTATGGTACGTCGGAGTTTTCTCAAGGTAACACAATACGCGTTAGAATTGATTGTTGTGCATAAAATCCACTAACAAAATCCCTTTCCTGTCCCAAAAGACTGTTGCCATGATCTTTCATCGATCAATTCTTCTATTGGAACCTTCGGTGTGATATACTAAACTCGAAGAGATTTACCACTAAACACCAAATCACTTTTTAAAACTTCTCGACGCACGTTTCGCTAACCATATTAGCATCGTCAGGACATGATTAAATCTAACGGTATTTGCTCTTAATCACTTTCATATTGGTGAAAGAAGATTCACACAAATAGCTCGAACTGAATAGTGCTTTCACTTTTAAGGCAACGCTAATTAAAACTGGATACTTGTCTTTACTTACTAAAGGTAGATACGTTTTGTATTTAACTACAAGGATTTTAAGGCTAAATCATTTTGAAGCGTAATAACTTTCATTTCCATTGTAGCCCTATCCTCGCCAAAATGCGGCACACAAACACAAGTGGCAAATTGATGAATATTAATTTCCATAAAGGGTGAGTCAACAAATTGTACCACTAGTACGATGACGTTGAAATCATTAAAATTATATTTAAATGCATCCTTCAAGGTCGATATTATTTGCACATGATATTTACTGTCGTGAGGTTGCAACTGATTTTGAGATATCTTTTCTGAACGAAGAGGGAAGTGTCGCAGTTGATTAGGTTTTCTTCCCAAAACTCAAGCTTTTTGGTGAACGCTTTTATATTAAAAATTAATTCCGTTAATTCTTTGTCTCTTCCTTAAAGCTGTAAATTAAGTTCATTCAATCTCTCTGTAATGTCCATCAGAAATCTAAAATCTTCAAGCCAGGTTGCGTTTTCCAGGTCAGGAATGGGTTTATGGCATTGTTTAAAAAATTCAACTAGAGCATGTAGGAGATCATTAAAAGGTTTGAGTACTTTTCCTCTACTCAACCATCAGATTTACGAGTGAAGAAGTAAATCCCCGCATAGACATTTCATTGGTCAGTTTTTTGAATAATCTTCTCTGTAACGACGAACTCTAACCTTGTTCACAATTTCGGCTACCATATTCATATCGTCGTTCAGTAGTTGGTGGATAATGCAGTGATAAGAGCGGAATTGCGGAAAAGTATCATCATTTTGACATAATGCCACAAGATCCTTTTCGGAACCCACCATAGCTGGTGTCAAATCTACAGTTTTAAATATTGCAATTTTCTCAGACGAAATAACATTATTCAAACGAGAAAATAGGTCCTGTCCATTAGTATGCCTTTTTAGTAGAATAATCTTCAAAAGTTCTTCTTTAATCATAAAATCGGTAAAAATCATCCTGATGAAAACCGTCATTTGTGCGGTATCAACTACACTTATCTAAGTCACGTGATAACTGCAAAAAAACATCACTAATCATTACTGCTACTCTTCTCATCACTGTATTGGCAGAAAGTTGCATTTTTTTTTTTATGGCAGACACTACCTCGTCTTTATTTTTAAAGCTGGCGAATAATGAATCAGCAGCTAAAAGAAGTTTTCTTATTTCTCCTTCATAAGGCGTCTTATTTTGTACAATTATCAGGGACACGCGACAGGAAGCTTAATTTGCAGTCTTATTTTTGTCAAATACTTTTAAAAATGTTGTCCAATTAATTGATTTTTCAATTGTCTCAACATTTCCTTTCTAGTGGTAGAATGTAAAGGATATGATTTTTCAAAAGTCGAATGAATAGTTTTAAGATGTCTTTCAATATTTCCCCTTTTAGCAATGGATACAGAAGCGTTACACAACAAACACAAAGTTTTGCTTTTACTTTTTGTAAAAAAAGTATTGTTCTTCCCACTCAGAATAGAAATGATGTCTTAACTTTTTTAGTGCTTGCCATACTTTTAATTGTAACGTAACTGAACACTGAACGCGGGGTCATCGCACAGGTCTATCTATATATCCCGTTAAAAACAGCCGAAACCCTTTCTGAATGATCGAATTCTCGTTACAATTTTCTCGGCGGGTTTGCAAATTCTAGCATGGTGACGTCAGTGGCTGATCTTCGGCGCCTACGATGTGCTGATCAGGCCGTAATCCGTAACATTATAATTTCGATATTTTCGTTTATAAAGATTATGAGTCCGATGTCTGAGGATTGTTTATAGCCGTGAGCTATCGAAATTGTCTACGAGCTACCAGTAGCTCGCGATCGAGGGGTTGGCGACCCCTTCTTTAAATGATGCGATATATTCATCGTATCGCTAATAAAAAGATAAAATGCTAACACCAGGATGGATGGATAACTATTTGGACCAGGCTGTAGTTTAATTGTTATAGAAACATTTTATTTGCCATACTCATTTATACATAAAACATACGATAAAACCAAAAATGAACAGAAGCTATAATAATTATATAATATATTTTACGTACAAAGATATAAAAATATATACTCTTGTATATTTGAAGAATCTGTTAACAAATTCAAGAATGTGTTCATGAATATGAATGCATTCATGGATATGAACCTATAATGAAAGCAGATTATTTTACTAATTGTTACAGTTTAAAACAAAAGTTCGCATTTGTAATGCTGAATATATTTACTGAAAGTACAGTAGGGCCTCGTTAATCCGGACTCCCGCTTGTTCGGTGATCGCTGTAATCCCGCCGGGTAATGGGGTTCGCGGGCGAGGCGGGTATAGGTGCGGGCTGCCACGAGCCAATCCGTCATCAGTCTTTTGTTTATCACCTTCCGTCTACAGTGTCAATTTAGCGCGCTCGCTAACATCATGGCGCCGCCACGTATGAAGTGTTAACTAATGAGGAGATTGTGCGAGCGGCAATGTGTGAGGACGATGACCAAGATGAGGACAATAGCGTTGAAGTTCTCGCTTCCGAAAAAGTTGGTAATTCAGAGGCAGTAGGAGCTTTAAACACTGCTTTAAAATGGACTGAAGATAACGAATTTGATAGCCGCGAAGTTATGTTTCTCCGTCGACTTAGAGACTGGGCTTTGAAATAAAGTGCGAAAATTATAAACAGAAGAGTATTACAGACTCTTTCAAGAAGAATTAACTAATGTTTTATTTTAACTTACTGTTTTTCTTACATGGTTGTAATTTTGAACATGTACATTTTTGTCTTTGTTTTAATTTAAAAATTGATTAAAGAAACTAAGGTTAAACATGTGTTTTATTACCATTAAATATAGCATACTATAATCTGGACGCCTCGATAATCCGGTAAGGGTCTTGTTTTTGCCTCTCCGAATTAACGAAGCCCTACTGTATAAAGATAGAATATTGTACATTATATTTAAACTCTTATGAATAAAATTATGGCACTCTATTTGCTGATTAACGTTTTTTCTTATCTTTTCTGCTACTTGGTTTAATTTTGATTAACTGTTTGAGGTCCTTTAATATGCTTAGTTTTTGATCCTATGGAATGAACCCAACAGACTGCCACATTAGCACCATTTTCCTTAAGATATTTCAACCATAAAAGCTGATTGATGGCCAATCTGTCATTGTCGCTTTTGACTTCAACAAATTTGCACTTTTTTTGCTCAACATTATACAAGAATAAATCTGGCATTCCGCTCCGAAAAGCTCTTAAATCACTAGCAAGTCGTTCGAAAATTTTAGACAACAATTTCTGACCAATTACTTTAACAAGAACAGAAACAGTTTCTTTTTCGGGTATAATATTTTCTATTAATCCAAATACCGATGACTCGTGAGAGTGTTCCTGATAAATTGTTGTGGCGAACTGTATGGATTCTTCAAGACTCCACTTTGACGAAATTTCACTTAGACGACCTGTAAATAAATCTTTTCTGTTTTCGTAGAAATATTCAGTGAATATATCCAAAGGTGCAGTTTGAATTGGGGGTTACAAAAACTCCTGCAATATGTATAGGAGGATCGTATATAATATCCCAGAAAAAATAAGAGAAAGAGTGCGGTCAATGAGCTTTCACAATGCATCCCTTCTGGATAACCGTTATCGTTATAGTAAGTTAGAGCAACCTGTTCTACATTTTGTATAATGACACCGTCCGAAGTTTTCGTGATGTACTTTTTCTTAGAACTGCTTTGTGCAAAGCCTTTTAATGAGTTAGAATTAATCTGCTCGCGAGGAATATCTGTCTCTTTGACAGACCTAGGCATCAAACCCGCTATTTCATCATGATACAGTTGCGGAATTTTATGCTGTTTGCTTTTTTTTAGAATTCCTCCCAGTTTGGCCAAGTCATAAAGCGATATGATATTTAATTTGTATTTTGTGTTTGATAAGACGCTTATCAGTAGACGTGCAGCCTAAAAAAAAGCAAAATTATTTTTTTACAAATTTATAAATCGTAAAAAAGGATACAATTAAGTTATACCGAAGTCGAAAATATACAGTAATCCTTATATGCATTTCAAACTCACTATTTTTATGT
>JARFXV010001121.1:0-224233 GCA_031761425.1 Cosmopolites sordidus | reverse complement strand
GAGGTAATCGAAGTTTTCGTTCCATCTAACTTTGACCATTTTATTTCGGGTAGGATAATTGGTTTTCCTCTCTGAATCTTTAAGTCGTTTAGAAATTTCTTTTCCTTAATTTGAACTTCGCAATCTTCTGGGATTTTAATTAGTGAAGATTTCGATATTTCGAAATATTGATCGGTGTTGCATTTGGCAATCATTGTTTCTGGTTTGGTGGGTAAGATTAAAACTAGTTCTCTGGTAATCTGCTCTGTCACTGGTTCCTCAATATTAATTTCGATTGTCGGACAATTTCCAGTTTGATGTCCTGCTATTAGACTGTTCACACATTGGTCATCGGGTAGGAATTCTTCCATGCAGAAATGTATTTTCTCGATAATTGGACATGAATTAGCAATAAATTGTCTTCTCATAGGGGTTTGTGCCAAATAAGGGTATTTTGGTATAAAGATGGTTCGATTTTGGATAATTGGGTAGATGTGATAGAAGGTAAGGGTTTCAGGCCTCAGTATCGGTACATGTATGGCAAATATTACTTTGCTTTCTAAAAATTCTACTTGAATTCCAAAAAATTGATAGTATGACAATAAATTTTTGAATGTTGGAATTTCCGAATTGTTATAGATATTCTTTAAATAGTTTAACATATTTTTTAATTCTAAATTTGACAGTATGCTGCTATGTAGAGCGTTTACTTTGGTAAACATAATAGCGTCTTCCAAATTATCAAGAAACATTATTAGATTTTGACAATCTAAATTTAATTGCGTTGTAATTCCTTGGAAACTTAGATAATCTTGTATGTTATTGATAGTTTGTTGAACTGGTGAGAGTAATGTATATAAACTTGATTGCAGTGACTCTTGATTTTTACTTAGAGTTGCCACAGTTTCGTTGTAATTATCGATTAGATTTTTTGATAATGAAATCTGTAATTTTAATTCGTCAACTATGGTTTTCTGATTGGACTCTAAAATTGCTATTGCTTCATCATATCGTTTACCGTCATCTGAATCTAGGGTTCCGAATAACCATTTATTAATCTTTCCAATTCCATCAATAAAACCTCGTTTATTTCTAATGTGAGGGTGTAAATTTTCGATTTTATTTGTTGCAATTTCTATTAAGTATTCGGTTCTGAGGAGTAGGTTTTGCGCTAGTGCATGATAAGAGATATTATTCGATGCATTTACTGGTAATAAACTTTCCTTGAGTTTAAGAAAATAAGCCTTAATATTACTTAGTTTATCGATTAAATGTCTTAAATTTACGTAATGAATAAATGTATGTCTATTATAAATAAGTCTGGAATTTCCCAGTTGGATAGGTAATATGGGGTTCTCCAGCGTGGTGATTTGAATGTCAGACCCGTTTGTCAGGTGGATCTGCAGGACCAGGTATAACAGGATCGTCGCTGTTTCCTGCTTCATCCTGAAAAGATTTTCCTCCATTAGGTTTAGGTTTTCTGAGGGTACTTTTATGATATGAAGTTTTGTCTGTTATTATTTTGGTATCAGTTTCATCAATTATTGGTACCTTTTTAAATTTTGGTTTGTCTTTGCTTCTATATTTCGTTTTCACGTAGGCGATCTTTTGATCTTGAAAGTCAGGAGGTTCTTGTCTAGTTTCGTTTATTTTCAATATTACATTTTGTTTGGTTTCTTCATTTATTCTCTTTACTTTCTCATATAGCTTGTTCGATGTTTCTTTATGTGATTGTACATAGCTAGATATGATAGCGTTGTCGTTTAGATCAAAAGGGTTTATAGTATTTACGTGTCCTGTTGTTATTTCGAAGGGCGTAAGTTTGGTCACGCTTTGTATTGAATTATTATAACCCATTACAGCTCTTCTCATCAACTGCTGTATTGTCATGTCTTTGTTTTCTTCTCGTAAACAACGAAAACTTTCAATTATGGTCGAATGAAAACGTTCAACGGGTGAGTTCGAATTACTGTTTTTCGCGGTTGTATAGTGTAGTTCAATTCTATACAATTTACAGAAATCTTCGAGGTCTTTATTTTTGAATTCTGTTCCTTGATCTGCGGTTATTTTTAATGGAAGACCGTGATGTGTTACGAATGTATACAAATTTTCTACTACTTCGGTACCTGTAATACTACGGAGTGGGTAGGCTTGTCCATATCTTGAGAATGAATCTAAAATTGTTACAAAGGCGTCGTAATTTATTCTAAAAGTATCCACGTGTATGTGCTCGAAAGGTCTTGATGCTGTAGGTGTTAAATTAAATTTAATTACGGGTGGATTTCGATCATATTTGTTTCTTTGGCATATCTCGCAATTATTAATGAAATTTTCAATATCATCTGACATCTTTGGCCAATAAAATCTTGTACTGAATGCTGCTTTCATTTCATTCATACCTCTGTGGCATGTTTTGGTGGTGTGGTGTAGAGTAAGTTTTTCCTGTTGCTCATCTCTTGTTCGTATATCTTCTAAGAACGTTGAGCATTGTAATATCTTGTAAGATGAGTTTTTAAAAAGGTTTTGCAAAGTGATTGCAAACTGACGTGCGCATTCTTGGTTATTAAAGTATATAGCGTATAATTGTTTCGGTTTTACATATTCTTTAAGGAATGTGACTATACTGAATGTTGGATCTCTACTTGAAATAGTTAAGTAAAATCTGCTGTTTTCGAACACTCGTTCTTGTCTTAGTTGAAATTTGGTTATATCTCCACTTGTGACAATTATTTGATTTTTATACATGTTTATGGCTCTTTCAGTTATTGGCATTCCGCAAATGGGATCTTCAGCTGAAGAGTGTACTGTTTCAACTCCTTCTTTATTATTCTCATGAATAGTTGGTGGTTTAATTTGAATGTCCGAAATAATATTTATTTTCGGTGGAATAACTTCATCAATTGTAACTTGATCTACGTTTGGTAATTCGCTAGGTGTTAATAGAAATTCTTTTATTATATCATCAGCGTCGCCTGCATTATTACAAACTGATTCGGTTTCTGCTGCATTGACTTCTGCTACATTCCTGGATAGAGCATCAGCTGCTTGGTTGTTTTTCCCTTTTTTATATCTAATTTCGTATTCAAATTCTGCTAATTTTAGTCGCCATCGTACTAAACGAGAATTTGGTTCTTTTAGCGACATTAACCATTGTAAAGGTTTGTGATCGGTGTATATCACAAATTTTGCGCCATATAAATAGGGTCTGTAATATTTACAACTCCACACAATAGCCAATAATTCTTTTTCTGTTGTTGAATAATTGATTTCGGCGGGGTTTAGAGTTCTGGATGCATAGCAAATTGGGTGACCATCTTGAGATAAAATTCCCGAAATTGCATAATTCGATGCATCCGTAGTCAGTTCGAAGGTTTTAGAGAAATCCGGATATGCTAAGACTGGTTCTGAAATTAATAGATTCTTACAGGTGTTAAAACATTCTACGAATTCTTGTGTGTGTTCGACTTTATTTCCTTTCTTTAAACATAGAGTCATCGGTTTAGTGATTTTGGCAAAATTCTTAATAAACCTACGGTAATAGCCTAACAAGCCTAAAAATGCTTTGATTTCCTTTTGCGTTCTTGGAATGGGATATTTTTGTATAGCAACTATTTTCTTTTTATTAGGTCGGACTCCTTCAGGTGTCACAATATGACCTAGAAATTCAACTTCCTTTCGTAGAAATTCGCACTTGTCAATTTGTATTTTTAAATTAGCTTCTCGCAATTTCTTAAAGATGAGTTTAAGGTTCTGAATATGTTCCGTTAAGCCTGTGCTCACTACTATTATGTCGTCCATAAATACCATACAAATCTTGTTCTGTAGCTCTTTTAAGACTTCGTCCATTATTCTTTGGAACGTAGATGGAGCATTTTTCAGACCGAATGGCATCCTTAAAAATTCATAATGTCCATTTTCAACTGTGAACGCCGTTTTTTCTATGGAGTCTTTTTCTACCTCAATCTGGTGAAAACCAGACGCTAGGTCCAATGTTGAAAAGTACTGGGCTCGTCCTAATTTGTCCAATATATCGGTTATATTTGGAATAGGGTAGCGGTCCGAAATTGTCTTTTCATTGATTTTTCTATAATCAACTACTACTCTCCATTTTTGTCTTTCCGAAGCGTCCATCTTCTTAGGGACGATCCATATCGGTGATGACCATGGACTGGATGATGGTCGTATTATTCCCTTTTCTAACATTTCGCTGATTTGTTTGCACACTTCATTCTTGTGAATGTATGGGTATCTGTATGTCTTTGTGTACACTGGTATATTATCTGTGGTTTTTATTTCGTGTTTAATTTTCGATGTAAATGTTAATTTGTCTCCTGGTTGGTAAAATATATCTTCAAATTCTCTGCACAATGCCGTAATTGCTTTTCCTTCTTCTTGGTTCATATGTTCGGTGCGTATTAGATGATTTAACTGTGCCTTTTTGCTTGGTATTTGTTGAGAACATTTATGATTTACTTGTTCGAAAGTCATACATTCGAATTCTTGCGGTTTAAATAATTGACAAGGAAATGGTTCAGTGAGAGTCAATGTTATATAGTTATTTGTTGGGTTATGAATTTCGATTATAGCATAACCATCGTGAGCATAAGAGAGAATGGATGGAAAGTTCAATTCATCTATTTTTTCGCTGTTGGTGATGATTTCTCCTTCTCGTATATTAACTGGAATTTTCTTTAAAGTTTTTTCTTTGGGATTTATGGTAATAGAAAAATTTGTTTCGGAAGGTCTTCGGTATTTAAAAGGAATTTCGATTTGTTGTCCAATTAGTTTTTTATTTAAAAGATCTATATTCAATCCCATATTAATTAAATCTGTTAGACCGATTACTCCATCAAAATAGTCGTGAAAATCAAAAAGAATAAAATCTATCTCATAATCTAGTTTAAATTCTGAAAATGCTGGAATTTTTGCCTGAAATTGTGTGTTTTCACTACCTATTGCTGTTTTGATGATGTTATTCGCTCGATAGATACAGTTTGGATAACATTTTTCTGCGACAGTTGGTCTTAAAATTGATCTTGAGCTCCCGGTATCTATTAAGAGTTTAATTTTAGGATAGCCAATTTCGATATATGGTAAAGCGTTATTAGAGGAAATGTTTATTTCCGTCAAGGTTGGCCTTCGTTCTGGGCTTGTTCCGTAAAATTTCCAATTTCTTTAAGGTTTTCATTCTCTGAAAATTCTTCGTTTTTTTGTTGTTCATCTTCACCATAGTTATTCACATGATAATCAAGGTGAGTTTCTTCATTCGGTTCGTAGTACGAGTAATCTTGATAATCTTCAACCGGATATCCTTCACACTCGTTGTTGTGAAGTTCTTCGAAAGTAAAATTCGGTTTTTGATTGGGGTATGTGTTTTGGAAATGGTTGAATTGATTACGGATTGGCTGTCTGCTAAATCCGTTACTGTTTCGTACACTAATCGACATGGGTGTTGGTTTACTCATTTGACTAGGTGGAATATTCTTGGGCTTAAACACATTTTTTGGAGGTCCAAAAACTTCCCGGTTTGTAAAGAATTTTTGAGGTGCGAATTGTCTGGGCTGCACATTTATTGGTTGTGATGGCCATTGAAATGGTTTTGCCATTGTCGAATATTGTTGTTGATTAAAATTTGGGTTTCGGTTAAAAGCATTCTGATTAAATTGATTTTGATTGAAAGGGTTTTGATTAGAATAATTTTGATTGTTTGAGAATTTTGGATAATTTGAAAAATTTGTTGGTTTCGGTGCAAATTGATTATTACTGTATTTTTCAGTTGCGTTTAGGTTCCCATATAATTTTTCGAAATTTTCAAATTCAACGACATAAGCCATTGCATCTTCCAATGTGTCGAGTTTTTTCAAATGCATGTTATTTTTCAGGGTTCCCGTACAACCTGCTATGAATGTATTTAACGCCGTTTTCTCATAGTAAGTAATGTGGCAAATTTTCTGTTGTTCACTCAAATTTAAATCGTTACTAATTCTCTGAGCAACATTACTTCGAAGAAGTTGAAGTCTGGTTCCGAAACTTATTAAGTGTTCACCTTTGAATGGTCTGGCTCGTGTTAATTCTTGGACTAAATTGTCCGTATTGCGTCTATCAGAAAAACATTGTTGTAACGCGGCTTTCAGAGCGTCCCAATTTGTCAGCTCTGTTCTATTCCCAACCATTACTTCTGCTTTCTCGATTAATTTTTCCTGAATACAATCGAAAATGTGGGCATCTAATTCCTCACTTTGTAATTGCCTATATATATTTACGAGTTTATCGCATTTGGTAACAAATTTATTTAAAACGTTACTGTCACCATTAAAAGGTTTAATATTTTCTAATCTAGATTTGAATAAATCCCAGTCAATGGGGGTTTGTTTACTTTGTTTCTGCATTTTAGAATCGTTATCGTTAAATGCTAATGCTAATGATGCTACTAAATCGTCAATTTCTGTCATATATTTTTGTTCCTCTTTCTTAACCTAATTTCTAACCCTAATGTGTTCAATACACTGGTTTTTTGTGTGAAATACACTTCCCTAACTATTCCAACTGAGTACCTTAATCAGAGGGTCAGGAGGGTAAAAGGAATTGGCACTAACCTTTGTTGATCTGCTTCTTCCTTCCCGAATTCTCGGCTGTGCTGCTGTCTGCTTCTGGTTCTGTTGATTGCACTGCTGGATTGGCTCCAACTGTTGTGTCTCTTGGTGTCGTCCTCAATTGGCTCGTTCGTGAAACACTTGTGCAATCCTACCGACTGCGCCACTTAAAGAACTTTTTCGGCAGACTTTGTTTTTAAAAACTTTATTTCGAAAATGGTTTACAAAATAGGTTTTTTTAAACTCAACAGCTTAACTAAGAATTAACAATATTAAATTTGGAGGTAATATTTATACTTAAAAATACGTTTAGGTTGCGTTTCTCACGGGACCATCTGGTGGCGTGATGACTCCCAAGGTGATGCTGACATCGTGGTTCTCATGCGAACGAAATATGTAACTCTACTCTTGAGGTGATGCTGACATCGAGGTTCTCATGTGAGCGGAGTACGTAACTAATGTAAAATTTTTTAATAATTTTTTTAAAATTTTTATAGGGGAAGTCGGTGTAAAATCGTTGAAAATATTCATAGATACATTTTCGAACATCCCATGATATCATTTGAAATGATGTCCCAAATTACCCTACGTTTCCCTATTTATCGATTTACACCGAATTAGCCTGAAAACCTTTTAGTCCGGGAGCGTATCCGATTGTTTGCCATATTTCGTTTTTTTTTGGAAACGTGCAGACGCTTCGTCATGGTTATACTTGCCATTTTCAATGCGTGTCCGAAGTTCAACTGTCTAGTTTCAATTATGAATTGAAAATGTTAAATGGGATTATGGCGAAAGGTCTGCACGTTTCCAAAAAACGGAATACAACGAACGATTGGATATACTCGTAAAGTACTCGTAATAATACTCGTATTTTCGTAAAGTTAACAAACAGTTTTTGACGAAAAATTTCCTTAGGACAAGTATACAAAATGTATTGTGTATTTCTAATTTTTAACAATGTCAACGTCTCATCGTGTTGTTTATTTCGATTCATGGGAAGTTAATTTTGGTGACATTGGATTCCTAAGATAATATTTGAAAAGACAATGTAATATTTTTATAGCCGTTCATTCCATACGTTTCAGCATACATTTGGTTTGTTTAAATTAAACTGTTAATTTAAACAAACTGTTAAACTGTTAAACAACAACTGTTAAAAAACAAACTGTTAACTGTGTTTTAAACTGTTAAATTAACTGTTCAAAATGTCCACCATTCCATTTCTCCTGAAAAATGCTTCGTCAGTTGATAAAATATTGATTCCTTTGTTTTTGGCTAATAAACCATTTACAATATTTTTGCCTATATGAAAAATCAGTGGGTAGGAGTTTCGAGTACCCTTTGAATATCACCAGGGTAGATTAATTACTCTTTTGGTATTTTCATATGTAATTCAACGGAAAATTCGCGCAATACTTTGAGCACTTCTGGTATAATCCTTTTTTTTTGACCTTTGATTTGACGTTTTCTCGCTGGCGCCCACTTTCTTCAAATTCTCGATTCACACTACCCTTTATGCTTTGCAATTTTATTCTCTCAGGTTTAGTTTAAAGAGTGAAAAACTTTTAGGTTTTTGACTCTTGTTGTAAGAAACATTTTCTTTAAACTGATGTAAAGATTTGATAAAATTGAAGATATATATATATATATATATATATATATATATATATATATATATATATATATAATTTATATATAATTTTTTAAATGAATTAAAATAATTTAAATTTTTAAAAAATTATCACATATAATTTAAAAATTTTTTTAAATTAATTGTTTAATTTAATATTGTCTAATTCTGAGGATGATTCTTTGTTTGAACCGAAACGTTAATAAAAAAATTAAAAATTAATTACTGACCGAAAATCCCAATAAATAAAATTAAATAATAATAATAAACGGTCAAGAGAATATATGTAATATATATATATATATATATATATATATATATATATATATATATATATATATATATATATATATATATATATATATATATATATATATATATATATATATAAATTATATTATATTGAAAATGTATATAATGAAAATATGCATAATGAAAATGTATATAATGAAATGCATATATTGAAAATGGCAAGTATAACTATGACGAAGCGTCTGCACTTCTCCAAAATAAAACGAATATGGCAAACAATCGGATACGCTCCCGGACTAAAACGTTTCCATGCTAATTCAAATGATAACATGGGATGTCCGAAAATGTATCCATGAATATTTTCGACGATTTTACACCGACTTACCCTATGAAAACTAAACAAAAAATTATTAATAATTTTACATTTTTGCCTTCTTATGTGTCATACGATGCAGTTTTATTATGCATTTCGCGCAGTAAACAGAGCAAATAATTTACCGCGTTTTACTAGTGCTCAAAGTGTTTAAGTGTAGTGACCAGTAGCAGTGCACCTTTAGAGGCTTCATTGAAGCTGATATGAGGTAGGTGTACACTATAGTGTTAATTTTATCATATGGTAACGTAATATTTGAAACAGTTTCCTATTTTCTTTAACATGAAAATTATTTCGAAAAAACAGGGGTGCCCTTAAAATTTACTACGATATCCTTCGAAGTTATATCTGCTAATTCATTCTTACACAGTTTGTATGACTTCATATACTACCTAAAGTTTGTAAAATAGTGGAAACTGATAAAATTATATACAGGATAATGTTTTGTAAGCATTTTGTGTGTATATAAATAGAGCCTTCGTTAAAAAAACAAATCGATTTCTAATGATTCGATGATTCTGAAAAAAATCTGTATCTGAATCTGAAAAAAATCAATCTGAAAAAAATCAGTTATTATTTCACTACTACCTGCATTAAGTTAAAAAAAATATTAACCTAATGTTTGCCTTCCTTCACACTTTACGAAAAATCGAAATATTTCTTGACATGTCAGAGATTCGATATCGATAAATTACCTTTCTAACCATGTAATAAAAGCTGTACCATTCAGTTTTGAAAAAACTGAACAAAACTTCAAAAAAACTATTGTTGAATGTAACGCCACCTCGCGGTTTCATTTATAAACTAAATAATTTATCTCCCAGATTATCTGATTGTCCCAGCAATTGTTTGTTAAATGAATCCAAATTGAGGAAAATCGGTTTAGGCAAACGGACATTAGACGACTTTTTATCTCAATAGGTAAAACTCCCCCCCACTTCTTTATTCGCGAAGTTACGACAAAATGTCATAAAACAAAGTTGTAGGAGACAGTTTGCTAATTATAACTGAGAATTTTTTTTACTCGGTTAACACTTGAACATACACAAAAAAATTATTTTTAAAAATGTTTAGCTCGTCACGCCTTCTTGTGGTCGTTTTAGAAGCTTAAAAATATTTTTGGTGAAATTCTCACAGTCAGTTTTAGTATAATATTTTTTTCCGCAAAGTTGTGGGATAAATAGTTTTCAAGATACGGCCGCGGTCCATCCTTAATGGGACATATATATATATATATATATATATATATATATATATATATATATATATATATATATATATATATATATATATATATATATATATATATATATATATATATTCGTATCGCGTTTAAGATGACGACACCCTTATATTTTCTCTATTTGAAGGAATACAGATTTAAATTTTTGCATAATCAAAAAGTTTGATGGGTCACATTTTTTTAAGATAAGCTTACTATGAATTCACAAACAGGGTCGGCGGCCGCGGTGGTTTGGTGGGTTAGTCGTCTGCCTGGCAATCAAAAGGTATCTGGTTCGATTCCAGCGCTCGGATGGGTGTTTTTCTTTAATGCTTTTGTCCGTCTTACTTCCTACCCTACATACACTCTTAAATACACTCACATATATACACACACGGCCACACATATCCACACCTAAATGTCTGTGATTGTTTCTAGGCAAGAGTGTAAAATTCGACAACGAATTACCCCTCTGTCACGCCAGTTAAAGGCTGGGTAAGGCCGGATGCCTTCTGGGAAGTATTCTACGTTGGTCACTCTCCAATCGGTGGATTCCTGATAGACTTATGGGTAGACACATAACCAAGGGTTTATATCCTAAGGGGGGTGCTGGCTTGGGTTTGTCGGTAGCTGATGACCGTGGTTCGTAACCGACGTTAAGCTGTTGGTCCAGTCGCTAAATATCGCTGATGCGCCTGTAACCCTAATTCATTTAAACCTTTAAACAGACAGGGTCAATTCTCGATATTTTGCTTCGTGTTGGAGATATCCAAAAAAGTTATTAGATAAAGTTTTTCAGAAAATTATTTTATTATACACATATGTCTAAAAGTTTGGAATATTTACAAATAGATATTTTTATTTAAATAAAAATAACAAAAGCATTGTTTTGCTGATAACACAGTTTTTTTGATTATGGATTACTAGTGTTTACACATTATTTCAGTTCTCTTTCCAAAATTTTCAATCAATCCGTTTAAAAATGCCTAGAAACATGATGTCTCAATTTTTAACAGATCAAGAGTAATTGCTTTGTCATAACAGGGCTTTAATCAAAGTGATATCGCGGAAATTGTAGGTCTTTCCCAAAGTGCTGTATTGAAAATTCATAAAAAAATCCAAGGGACAAGTGACGTAAAGGATCGCCCCAGAAGTGGTAGAAAACAATGTACAACAGCTGTACAAGACCGGCAGATATCAATGACAGCTGGAAACAATCGTCTGGAATCTACAAGTGGTTTATCAAGGGAGCTCGCTAGACTAACCGAAAGCGGTAAATTTGCATCGCAAAAGAGCTTTACTAGAGAACTAACTAATGTATGAACTAACTAGTTAAGAACTAACACTTCGACGAAAAAATTTAAGATTGCAATGGCCTCCAGAAATGGTGGATTATAGCCCTAACTGGAATAACGTGATGTTCTCCGATGAGACGAGAATTAGCTTGGTTTCTAGTTTACGAAGAACATTAGTTTGGAGAGCTGCAGGTCGACAAGCCCGACTAGAATCAACTCAACCACGTTATTGGTACTGGAGAGAAGAGTCACTGGTGCTGTGTACATTGAGGAAGTTTTAAACCTATTGTACGTCTGTTCCAAGTCGCAGTGGGTGACGAATTTGTTTTCATGAATGACAACACACCTCTTCATCGAACAGTAGAAGTTCAAGACTAGAAAATTCCCGTGACATGAATGTCATTGAACATGCTCCAGACGTTCTGAAACACACATTAAGAAACGAAACAATCCTCCTCATGCGAGAACTAAAACATACTCCCCCATGAGGAATGGGAGAAAATTTTACAAACCCCAATTGATCATTTAATCGAGCGCATACCAAATTGCCTATATGCAATTAGGGAATTACTGCATATTAGTTTTATTGAAAGTTATTCTTTTTATTTTTAAATTACTTTTGAAGGCAATTGATACATTGTAATTGAATTCCAAAATAATAAATCAATTTTAGACACATTGATCCTTTGGTGTAGAATTTTATTTGGTAATTTGGTAAACGAGTAAAAGAAAACTTTGCTTGCAGACCAGCTTGCTTGCTCACCTCAATTTCAATTCCTTTACTCTACCAATAATATCACTATATAATATCACTTTCATTTGTTCCAGTGGCAACTCGTGAGGTAGAGCTTTGGGGCGCCGCCCCTCCAGAATTTATCACAGTAAACAATTTTTCAAAGCAAAACACCATATTATAATTCCGTTTAATTTCTGTTTCGTAACTCATTTTCTGGGTTCACCTCTTGTATAGTGTTTCAATAGCACGAAAAGTAAAAAGCAGAAAGGGGAAAGCAAAAAAATCTTTAGCAGCTCTATTTTCTTCTATACTTTCCCACACACAAACCCACGAGCCGTCACTGATTTTGTTATATAAATTTATATTATGCAGTTATTGTACTAATTACGTATCCTATTACAACTCACATTTGCCAGTGTCGCTTATTGTAATGGCTCTATTTTGTGGACACCTGTATGATGTACACAGTTATTAAGCCAGAATGTCTATATGGGGCAGAAACGCTCATTTTGAATAGAAAGAGAGACATCGAGAACATTGAAAAGAAGGGAATAAAAAATAATAAGAAAAATCCTAGGCCCCAAACAAATAAATAACACAACATACCGACTTAGAGAAAACCAAGAAATCAAACAATAAACAGATATACATAGCGACATGAGAAAAAGAAGACTTAAATTTTACGGACACATAAAACGGATGAATCCGAGTAGGCTAACTAGATAAATAGTCGTATTTTATGAAAATAGGAGTAGAGCTAAAGTAGAAATAATTAAATGGATTGCTACAGTTAAAGAGAACCTAAGTTCAGCAAATATTAGACAAAGTGAAATTCAGGATAGAGGCTGTTTCAGATACAAGGTTAACGTTTGGAAGGTTGGCTAGAGAGAAAAATGGCGGAAGACTGGAACAACTTGTGCTGACAAAAGGAAAAAAGCTCATGGCGGAAGAATAAAATTCTTTCATAGCAAATCATAGCGAATGAAAACGCCTCTAATTGTACTTCGCGTAGTCCACCAAAGCCCATACGTGAATAATAAATAACAATTAATATCAATAATTCAAAATATGTTGAGTGATCCTTGTGGTCTAAGAGTTTCAATTCACTTGAAATCTATTGGATTTGCATTAATACAACACTATGTTGTACGTGGTGCATACATTTTAAAGAAAAAAATGTTAATGTCCCTTATTATGCAACTATATCGGAATGGCCAAAGCGGTATATCCTTTCACATTGGCTTACTTCCACACCAACATATGCAGCATTAAAACTATTTCAATTTCTTAATTCGATTAGACGTTTTTATTATCGATTGCCGGTAAAATCTATTCGATAGTCGATTTTAATTACAAATTTATAATATATGTCATTATATATAACATTACACAAATATATAACATTATGTCGACTATTAAAATTATTTTATGATAAAAAAGAGTTTTGAGCAAAATATTAGATTTTTTAGTCTGTTAAACTTTCTTCTTCGGAAAATGTGTTTTCAACAATTACCAATATACTTATTTTCTTCTACAAAATGTTGCGATATGATTTATATCTTATGTGGCATTTTAGAAGAAAGTAATTCAATTTCACTACCGGTTTCCGAACCCCTACTCTTCATCAAGAATGCTTGAGTCGATTTTCCACACGTTGTTGGAGAAATTGTATCAATGCTTTCGATGGTTCCAGCCCATCATTTGAGATAGTGATGAATGTTTTTGCGGAAAAGGCTTTCTTAGAGGGTCTTTTTCTAGAAAAACTTTTCTAGCTGTGAATCCTGGGGAGTAGGCAGATTGCGGCCTCGGGGCAAATTAACTAGATTCTCTTGATAATGACTTTAAAGTGGAAGCCAAAACGTCGAGATTTTACAAATAAAAAACGCCGCTCTATCCGAGATCCTAATAATTTTAATTGCATATATGTGTGTGTATATATATATATATATATATATATATATATATATATATATATATATATATATATATATATATATATATATATATATGTGATTGTGGAGAGGGACTCCCTATTATTGACGAGAGAGCATATGTCGGTACCCTGATGAATCTAACTACCAACAGACGAAACATGTGTCCTCCAATGTGAGGGATGGGTGGGGCTATCTCCCAGTTAAGCAACTAACGAATGTTCATATATATATATATATATATATATATATATATATATATATATATATATATATATATATATATATATATATATATATATATATATATATATATATATATATATCAATTAGATCCGTAGAGACCCGGCTGGATCACGCAAAACATTCTGACTCATTTTCGAGTGCTCTTTCTGATCCTCCACATCTCTCCCATCCTTTTTCCGTGGATTCTCTTTCTCTCCTCCGTCCACTTTGTTCCCGAGTTTCCCGAAACTTCGCTCTCTGAACGTTCCACATATATACTTTGTTTTTGTACGTTCTTCTGTCCTCAATCTCTGCCGGACCCATTTGTGCCTTTCCCAGATCAGCTCTGACCTGTGCAATCCATGGTACTGTTGACTTGACTCTTTGTATGTATGTAAGAATTCTGCTGGTGAGTCTTGTCGGTGGGCGTCTACTGATATGTCCATAGAATTTCAACCTTCTTTTTCTTATGTCTGCCACTACGTTGGACATTCTCTGTGGTCTTTCTTGAATGTAGTCTGTATCCTTCTTATGTCAGTTTAGGGCTGAGAATTTTCCTCATAAATCTGCGTTTTTTTTTTATATGTTTTTATGCCGATTTTTGTATGGAGTGTGTCTCGCTTGCGTATAGTACCGTATGGTTTGATTGCTCTATTGTAGTGTCTTATTTTTGCGTGTGTAGATAGGCATTTCTTATTGTAGATATTGTGTATCTTGCCGTATGCCCTCTTCATCTTCTGTAATCGAGTCTTCTGTACTATCTTCTCTCCTCCTGTGGGATCGAGGATCTCGCCCAGGTATTTGAAGTGAGTGACCGTAGTGATTTTGCTGTATTTGGTGTTTAAATTTTGAACATCTAAATTTGAGCAAAATATTTCGGTTTTTTGAAAGGATATTTGTAGGCCGACTTTCTTTGCACATTCCTTAAGGACTTCGATCTGTTTGGTTGCTCTTTCTTTATTGTCTGCGAGTATGCGAGGATCATCCGAGTCGTATTGGTTTCCAGTATCCTTGATTTTTCAGTTCTTTTTCCCATTCTCTTATGAGTTTGTCCAGGATCAGGTTGAAGAGAATTGGGGATAACCCATTTCCTTGGCATACTTCGGTTTTAACCTGGAAGGGTTCGGAAATTTCTCCCATAAATTTCACTTTAGAAGTTGTGTCGGTCAGTGTCTGCTTGATCAATCGTAGTGTTTTGGGGTCGAGTGCTTGTTCTTCTAGGATGTTGAACAGAGATTTTCGGCTGATGCAGTCGTATGCTTTCTTGAAGTCTACGAACGTGCAGATGATTGAGTCGTTCCAGATAACTTTGAATTTCAGTATTGTTTTAACTTAAATATTTGTTCAGTGCATGAGCGACCAGAGCGAAAGTCTGCCTGGTACTCGCCAATTTTGTGTTCTAATTGTTCTTGTGTTCTCTGGAAAAGGCATGCTGAGAGGATTTTGTAAGTAACTTGTAGTAAGGAGATTCCTCTGCAGTTGTTCACATCTGTTATGTCTCCCTTCTTGTGCAGCGGGTGGATAAGAACACAGTTCCATTCATCTGGTAATTTTTCTGTTTGCCAAATTTGGTTCGAAATTTTAATTGCGCGGTGATACCATCTTCGCCGGATGTCCTGTTGTTCTATTATATATATATATTTAAAATTGTATGTATGACCATTGTTTCCACACAGTGCCTTTTTCAAAAAGATATATATATATATATATATATATATATATATATATATATATATATATATATATATATATATATATATATATATATATATATACGTGAAAAGTTGCATAGAGGGACCGTGAAGAAAAGTATCGATAATGAAAGTTTATCTGTTCCCCACGTGAGTGCTTGTTCATCCGTTATCCATCACCAATACTTCAGCAAGTGTCTTCCAATACCGATTTCTGGCTTTATGCCATCTGAAGGAATCACCAAAACCATGATTATATAAATCGGTCATGTCATCAAACATTTTTTCGAATAAAAATTTCTTAACTTCTGAGCTAAATTGTTAAAACGTAATACATGAGTATTTCTGTTCGAAAGTGTTTTATAAACAAGGCCGATTTTCCTTCCTATGAGCGATATTATTTGGCCCTAAACTTCCAGAACTGTTCCTAATTTTTGTCTAAAACAGACATTTCTTATTAATCGTCAGACCTTTGCGGCATTCGGGTCCGTAACGAATTCCTATTTCGAAAACTGCCAGAAACATAAACCTTCGGCCATCGATTTCACTTTATGGCAGCACAACAGATTTTTATTGCCGAACGAGGTCGGCAGACTTGCGACCGGGAAAACATACAAATGGTGTATGCCTGATAGTCATTTGTTTTGCGGAAACTCAAGACCACCTGTGAAATTTTACTGCAGGCCCGTTATCTTTCGACCGGTGTTTGTTTTGCCACGTCGGATTGGGGGAGTTAAATTTGTTGTATGGAATGTTTTATGGATGTGCGGCAGAATATATTTTTTTTAAGTGAGCGTTGTGAAGGTAGCATAGATGATGACATAACTTGTAAAGTTATATATTAATATTTTTGCTTACTATTAAAATTAGCGTTAATTAGTTAAATAAATAAAAGCCTTCAATTTAAATTTTAATATTTCACAATTAGCCAAAAAATAAACGAAGTCCATCCCAACAATTTTTTTTAACTGGGAGAAAGAATTTTTGCAGAATGTTAATGTTGGAGTCATAGGCTCTACACCACAGTTGATTTCCATAAGTCCAAACGGGTTTAAGAATGGACTTGTATAACAATACCTTGTTGTCTACGGATAATTTTGATTTGCGGCCAATCAGCCAAAACATCTGGCTTAGTTTAAGTCCTAGCTGCTTCTGGTTGGTATATATATATATATATATATATATATATATATATATATATATATATATATATATATATATATATATATATATATATATATATAAAGGGTATTCCAATAAGAGGTTTCGAATGTTGGAAACGAATAAAAGAAACGTTTCATAACATACCTGAAAGTTATTTATGGTAGTGCGAAGCTGGACAGTGTATAATTATACGTGGAATACAACATCTGTCAATGTCAATGTCAGGTTTCGAATGTTTTGTTTTGCTAGTCTTCTTATCTCAAACTTTGTTTATGTTATTCGGTTTCATTGTGGAATTCAGTACAATTTCAGCAATGGAGCGCTACACAGTAGAACAACGTGTTTACATTGTTAAAACGTATTTTCAAAATGGGTGTTCTGTGAGAGCCACATTTCGGCGAATTCGTGAATACTTTGGTGTATGCAATCGTCCATCAGAAGTAACCATTCGCAAAATAGTGCGTAGATTCGAAACTACCGGATCTGTGAAAGATATCGAAACAAAAGTCCGGGAACGTCCTGCTCGTTCGGTTGAAAATATTAAGGCGGTGCGTGAAAGTGTTACTGAAAATCCACAAATGTCTGTTAACAGGCGCGCGCAACATTTGGGTATCAGCAGAACTTCAACGTGGCGAATTTTGAAAAAAGGCTTAAGTCTACATCCTTACAAAATTCAGCTAACACAGGAGCTAAAGCCAGCCGACCATGGGCAACGCCGTGCATTTGCCAATTGGATCCTACAGATGAAGGCAAATGACAATAATTTTTGCGATAAAATCATTTTCAGTGACGAGGCTCATTTCCACTTAAACGGTTACGTAAATAAACAAAATTGTCGCATCTGGGGCAATGAAAATCCTAGAGAAATCCACGAAATCCCGATGCATGCTCAACGTATCACAGTTTGGTGCGGTTTTTGGGCTAAGGGTATCATTGGACCGTATTTTTTTGAAGATGAAGATGAACGAGCTGTTACAGTAAACGGAGAACGATGATTGATGTTTTTTTTATGGGATCAAATAAACGACATGGATTTAGAGAATATGTGGTTCCAATAAGATGGTGCGACATGTCATACAGCACGCGAAACATTGACTTTATTGCGTACACAATTTGGAGGGAGGCTGATCTCCCGGTATGGGGACGTAAATTGGCCACCAAGGTCATGCGACTTGACGCCGCTAGACTATTTTTTGTCGGGCTATGTGAAGAGCAAAGCTTACGAAAATAATCCGCAACCCGTTCAACAGTTGGAAGAAGAAATTAGGTGAATAATTCTTGACATAACTCCGCAAATGTGTTTAGCAGTAATCGAGAATTTCAACAAAATAATTGTGAGCTGCCAGAGAAGTCGTGGCGGTCATTTGACAGATGTTGTATTCCACGTATAATTGTACACTATCCAGCTTCACACTGCCATAAATAACTAGCGGCATAGAAAACATACTAAAAGAAGAACGCAAAATTATGAGGAAAATTCTCGGTCCAAAACTGACAGAAGAAGGATACAGACTACGTTCTCGAAAGAACACAGAGAGAATGTCCAACGTAGCGGCGGACATAAGAAAAAAAAGGTTGAACATTTATATACATATCAGTAGACGCCCACCGACAAGATTCACCAACAGAATTAGATACATACAAGGAGTCAAGTCAACAGTACCATGGATCACACAAGTCAGAGCTGATCTGGAAAAGGCACAAATGGGTCCGACAGAGATTGAAGATAAAAGAACGCACAGAAACAAAATACATATGTGGAACGTTGCATCAGAGAGCAAAGTTTTGAGGAGATCGGGAACAAAGTGGACGGAGGAAAGAAAGAGAATCCACGGAGAAAGGATGAGAGAGGTGTGGAGGATCAGAAAGAACACTCGAAAATGAGTCAGAATGCTTTGCATGATTGACCAATATTACTGTTTTATTTTTTATCTTTAAAAATTGAGTGTTCGGTTCATCTAAGGAAATTGGTTTCTTGCGATGGACCACTGGTTCCTCAGAATGGACCATTAAGTACAATTAAAATTCAAATACTTCTTGATCTTCTGACATGTAATGCATTGAATCATCTCTTCTTGCCTTATTCTATCACAAATGGTACAAAACCATGTAGTTTTCATTTGTACTTTTTGTTTTTTCTTTTTAATCTTCTCTTCTCTGCCACATCTTTTCTTCCCAATTTTTTGTGGTTTTGTCTTTTTAATTTTTTCTTCGATGCAACATTTTAATCCCAGAACGTTATCAATAGTTGATAATAAATGTGCTTTATTAGCAATACTTCTTTGTGCTCGCGAATATATATATATATATATATATATATATATATATATATATATATATATATATATATATATATATATATATATATATATATATATATTTTCCATGTTAGGCATCAGTCTAAATACTCGCCGAAATATTTAGCATTGTTAACTTGTGGAAGCTGGTAGTTATTAATTCTCAAAGGGGAGCATGTTTCTCTACGTAATGTAAATGTCACATGCATGGACATGGTTTCATTCGCTTTGGTGCGCCATGTTTTTAGCCTTTCCTGTGTTTTGTTCGCTTGAAGGTTTCTTGGAGCTGATGTTGGATAAATGCGGGATGCCAGGATAGCACGGTCATCAGCATATGTTGCCACTGTAGTGGTTCTTGTTTTCGGTAGGTCCGCTGTATATAAGAGGTATAGTATCGGCCCAACCACACTTTCTTGGGGAGCGCCTGAGTAGATGGGACATAAGACGGTGTATTCACTGCCTTCCTTCACTAGGAAGTAACGGTCTGTTAGGTATGATTTAAGCAACTGATAGTGGGGATGAGGAAGGTGCTTTCTTAGCTTGACTTGTAATCCAGTATGCCACACATATGGCATTTAGATCTTTATTAAATTGTTTCACAAGTCTATATACTTGCTATATTGTTCCATGTTTATTGCGGAAGCCAAACTGATGATTCGGGATTATTTTCCTGTCTACTATTATTATATTGAGCCTCTTGACAAACAATTTCTCAAAGACATATTCTGGTTTTTGGATCATGAGGATTTGGGCCACTTTCCAAATGCCGAGGAAGTAGTTTAAACGCAATATAAAAATGTTATTAGTTTAAAGCATTTTTCTGACAATTCTTGCAAGATTTTTCCAGAGATGAGATCAGATTCTGGTGCCGTTTTAATGTTGATTTCCTTTAGGATTACTCGTTTAATTTCTTTAACTGTACATTTATAGTGGAGTAGATCCATTCGGAATGGAACTTCCAAGAAATCAATAATCTCGGTTTCCTGTTGTTAATTAGTTCTGAAGGGAAGGGTTTGAATACACTTTCTAGTCGTTTCGAGAAAGGTCTGGCTTTTTCTTTGTCATTCATAGCCCAGGTACGGTTCTGATTTTTAATTGGAGGATTAAATTGTTGACATCTTTTTAGCCTTCTTGTGGCTTTCCACATCGAGTACTCCGTGGCTTCTGTTGGCGTAAGTTTCTCCAGGTATTCTTGGATGCCTTGATTCTGTTCTTTGTATTATTAAGTCTTTCAGCTTTATTTAATTTTCTTTTGCTATCAGTCGTTTTGGTTTACTGCCATTGTTTCCGTAGTTGTCATTTTTTTGCATTTTTTTCTTTGACTGAGGGGGAAATTAGATTTCATACTTAGGAGTGCCATACCAGCTGCCTCTTGTATATTCTTTGTTAAGGATTCCATCGCTGTTTCTATGTCCAGTTAAGTTTTTAATGGTTGATCTAGAGAGATTAGATTAATTTTTCTCTGAATCCATCCCAATTTGTTCTATTGTTGTGCAGAGAGGGTTGTTTTTCTTTGTTCAATATCTATTAGCATTACTATTGAGTGGTCTGATAACAAGGCAAAGCAGGTGACGGGCTTGCATTTCTTAATGTCAATTCATTTTGTAATAAAGAAGTTTTTTGCATCTGGAATTTTGTTTCTGTCTAACGACCAGTATGTTGGTTGGTCAAAATCTCAATAAATAAATAAGAAAATTAATATATACATATGGAAGGGGTAAGCGCAGATCACTCGTTAGAAGGGACCGTATATTTTTAGTTGCCATCATATCTTACATGAGAGAGCAACGCGCGTTTTGCGTGCTCGCCTATTTCGAGAACAATCTATCGCTCATTCGCATTCATAGGTTATTCCGATGTCATTATCGATTAAATAACATTGGAGAAACCCCAAGCAATACAACCATCCTTGCGTGGATCCAGGCATTCGACGCTACTGAAAACACTACAAATGACATCCGTCATGGTTGGCTAAGAATAGCAAAAAGCCCCGAATATATCGAATTCTGTAAGGCGATAGCCTCAGGAAGGGCGAGTCTCAATTGAGATTATCTAGAGCGACTATTCACCACATTATTCACATACATCCTGTACATCCTTAAAATAACCGAGTGGTTCGCTATATCAGCTAATTGCATTATGGAACTTATTTTTTTGAGGACCATAGAGACAGAACGGTCACAGTAATATCTGTGCGCTATAATGCTATAATACGCAATTTTTTTTGCTTCTCAACTACAGCAATGTGAGCATTACAATCGGCTGACATGATTTCAGCAAGACAGAGACACGTTGCATACTACTAACGGCTATTTAACGACACTGCACGAGATGTTCCCGGAAAATGTGATTTTAAGAAGTGCAAATGTTGAGTGGCCGTCTCGGAGCCCTGATTTAACCTCATCAGAGTTTTTCTCGTGGGGTTATCTTAAGAGCATCGTCTACGATAACGATTATTGAAATTTGACAGATTTAAAAGGAAAATTAAATAAAAGATCAGATTAATTCCTCAACAACTTCTTAGAAAAGTCTTCGATAATCTTCGAAATGGCCGTTATTTAAACAATGTTATTTTTAGAAAGTATAACTAATTTTATTATCTTTGTATTGATACTGATAAATAATAATTACAATCATTTTGTTTTTTTTTATTTTTAATATATACAGTGTGTCGCATTTAAGATGAAGACACTCAACTGAAATCTGAACGTTAAACTAAGCCTACTACGAATTCACAAACAGGATCAATTCTCGATATTTTGCTTCGCGTTAGATATATCGAAAAAAGTTATTAGAAAAAGTTGTTCAAGATGTTATTCTAAAGCCATATACCAAGTTTCATGATAAAATTTGCATTTTTAATTTTGTCATTATTTTCGTCTATATACACAAAATTAACACAACAGAATCGAAAAATGTATTCGAATAGACGGAGGACTAGTTGAGAGAGATCACATTTGCTAGTTAATTATCTGTATTATGAAAATTATTGTTTTTTACAATATACTTTTCCTAAATTTGATCAATTACCAAAATTGTTTTCCAATATTTATTATTATTTATTATAATTATTCCTTTGTAAGTGCTTGAAATATTTTAATACATGTCACTATTGACAATGTGTCAAGTTTTTACTCTCCATGGCACACTAATTATCAAATTTAAAAATAAACTTGTAATAATTTTGTGTATAGACCAAAATAATGAAAGAAATAAAAATGCGAATTTCATCATGAAACTCTGTATATGGGGTTATAATAATATCCCGAACAACTTTTTCTAATAACATTTTTCGATATCTCTAACGCGAAGCAAAATATTTAGGATTGACCTTGTTTGTGAATTTGTAGTAGGCTGAGTTTAAAGTTCAGATTTCAGTTGAGTATCTTAAAAAATGCAACCCATCCATCTCTATGTCATCCATCTCTAACTCCCATGGGTGTCTTCATCTTAAATGCGACACACTATATATATATATATATATATATATATATATATATATATATATATATATATATATATATATATATATATATATATATAAGAATGTTACGAGCAGTCCTGACTGCTACGAGCATCTGCCGTATGGTGGTTTGAGTTGTGTGCTATCACGACCCGTCATCAAAATGGCTAAAACTAAATAAAAAGCCGCTATGTTCACAAGCAGAAGTTTCAAAACAGATTTTTGATTAAAACTTTTAGAGAAAAAACTTGTGTTACTTTTAATACTTTCCCAACAAACGGGACACAAACGATCGGATGTACTCCCGGACTAATTGTCTAGCGTATTCTTCCATCCGCGAAACACTACGAAATAACATATATATATATATATATATATATATATATATATATATATATATATATATATATATATATATATATATATATATACATATATATAATAAATTGTAAATAAAATTCAACTGAGGAAAAATATATCATGACAGTCTTAATTACACGTTTCATAAAAACCGGTATCTAATATTTTATAATCCGATATTTAACAAGTTCTAAAATCAATTTCTTAGTTTTCAATTTCCTCGTCAAAGTTTAAATTTTTCTTTTATGTTAATTGTGAACGATATTACGTGCACAGTAAAGTAAACTTTATCTTTAGCCAGTTCTTATGAGAGATTTGTTGCAAACTTTTGTACATCAAAGACGTAATACAAAACTTGTGAAGTATTATTATAAAACTTGAGTCATTTTAGACCAGAACCCTGTCGGAAAACAGGGAAAATAATAAAATTATTTCGCAAAAGTTTACTAAATTTTCAATTCGTTCACGATTTTTTTGCGATTTATATGAGATTTCTAAATATAGAAAGAAAATATTATAATAAAACCTTTCTTTAATATATAGAATTTTGTTATAATGAAACTCCCAGAGTGACAGTTTTAAAAGAATAGTAACATACCGCTTTATTTCTCGTTCATGTTCATTTTGTTCAAGATTTTATAAAAAGATTATAGAGCTCTCAAATAAGATTGTTAGAACCTTCAAACGTAATAGCGGCAACACTATTGGTAATAGAAATGTCAACCATATATTGTATCTAAGATACAATATATTCAATACATTGTTTGGAAATTCAATGAGACCAATTGTATCAGTCATTGATTCTCCAACATACAACTTAGCAAAGGGTTAACAAATGAATTTGAAAATCTACCAAACCAACTACCTTCCTGTTCTGTAATAAACTCAACCAAATTCATTGAAAAAGTCAGAAACACACATCTACAGGAAGGTGAGGTTTTTGAAAGTTTCCTTTGACGTTTCATCGTTGTTTCCGAGTGTCCCGATTCCGCATACCTTGAAATAGCTGAGGGAGTTACTCGAGTTAAACGGTTTTAATAACAAGATTGTTTCTGAGTACATCTCCTTAACAAGATTATATATGAAGCAAAATTATTTTCAGCTTAATAACAGGTTTTATGAACAACAAGAAGGAACGGCAATGGGCAATCCTCTGTCACCATTCTTAGCCAACTTATTTATGCTAAACTTGAAGAGATTTACCACTAAACACCAAAACGCTACATATGATTTAATCTGATTAAATCATCTCTTGATGACGCTAACATGGTTGGCGAAACGTGCGTCGAGAAGTTCAAAAAAGCGTTTTGGTGTTTAGTGGTAAATCTCTTCAAGTTTAGTGTTTCACACCAAAGGTTCCAATAGAAGAATTGAACTTATTTATGAGCAAATTTGAAACTGAGGCTAAAGATGAATTCAATTACTTTCCGAAGGTATGGTTAAGATATGTGGATGATGTTTTTACCATTTTCGTTCCGAAAATTGAAAATTAATGAACTATTAAGCTTGAACTCGAAAACAACGATACGATTTACCATTTCTGGATGTTTTAGTCAGTAGGAACAATAAAAATAGGAAAGATTTTGATATTTTCAGAAAAAAACACCACCACTTAGAGATACATTCCGAACGATTCAAATCATAGCTTCCAAAATAAGATGGCTAGTTTAAATTTTATGGTAAATAGATTAATTAATTTTCCTTTAAATAAAGATAATTATAACAAAGAATTAAAATTAATTAGGGAGGTATCTGAAGTGAATTGTTACAATAAGTACATTGTAGATAAATTAATTAGAAAACATTAGTTCAGAAACTTATTGAAAGAATCTTCGACTTTTCAAAAGGATCAGAATACAAAGAAATTCATGGTAATACCATTTGATGCCCAATTAACAAGAGAGCTAACAAAATTTTGAAAAAAGTGGACATTAAGGTTGTGTACAAACCATATAATAAATTAAGAGAAGTTCTTGGTAATCCAAAGGATAAAGTACAGCAACATGAAAAGTCGGGGATTTACGAAATTACTTGTCAAGACTATGATCGAAAGTATATGGGGCAAACAAAAAGATCCATATTGACAAGATATAAAGAACATATTGCCCATATTAGATATAGGAGAAATGAAAAAATCTTGTGTTGCCCAACATGCAATCGAACACGACCACAGAATAGATATTAGTAATTTAAGACCAATTAAAAGTGTTAATAATAATAGGGCTTTGGGTGCATATGAAAGCATTCAAATAGAAAAATGTAAGAACATCATGAACCGAGATAAAGGGCCTATCCCAGTCAACTTTTTCAGTTATTAATGTAAGGCTTAGTAAACTTCACGGTTCATGATTTTTACACGCTTTGTTAAGTAGAGTTTTTCATATAAATAGTACATAATTTAGTTTTAGAATTTAGAAACGTGCGTCGAGCAGTTAAAAAAAAAACGTTATTTGGTGTTTAGTGGTAAATCTCTTCAAGTTTAGTGTTTCACACCAAAGGTTCCAATAGAAGAATTGATCTGCAATAGAAATGTCAATCATAGATTATATCTAAGATTCAGTATATTCAATAGATTGTTTCAATGCATGTAATTTGAGCGGAACGTTCCCGAATTGGGCTCTAGAGACGTTAAAAGACGACCAATAAAAAAAGAATATCGTGTGTTGATTAAGCATTGCATTTTTGATTAAGAAAAATGCCGTTGAAGCAAAAAATTGGCTTGATAAAAATTACCCGGACTCTGCTCAAGGAAAATCAACCATAATTGATTGGTATGCTGAATTCAAACGTGGCCGTACAAGCACAGATGATGCTGAACATTCTGGACGTCCAAATGAGGTGGTTCCACCAGACAACATCAGAAAAATTCACAAAAATTATTTCGCAAAACCGTAAAGTAAAGCTGAAGGAGATCGGGAATCAAATATTTAGTCAGCTGGGTGCACATCAGCCGGTGAAAGCTTTCCAATGCTTTCCATTGGCAGGGAAGGTTATGGCATCTGTATTTTGAGATGTGCATGGGATATTGTTTATCGATTATCTCGAAAAAGGTAAAACCTTTATTGGTGCGCTTGAAAGACGAGATCCGAAAAAATCTCCAAATAAACAAAAAAGTGCTGTTTCACCAAGATAATACCCTGTGTCACAAATCAGTTAGTAGCGATGGATAAATTGCATGAATCGCATTTCAAATTGCTCCCTCATTAACCGTATTTTCCAGATTTGGCCCCCAGGGACTATTTCCTGTCCTTAGACCCCAAAAAAATCTGTAAAAATATTAAAAAAAACACTGAAGCAATTGTATTGGTTTTCAAGGAGAATATATTAATAAAAGTCGAAATTTGCAAAATAAAATGTGTTTAGGTTAAAAAGTTTAGTTATTCACTATCACTAAAATAACTTTCAGCATCTGAATCGCTGATCAAGTAAATTATTAGGGGATTAACGTCTAGCCTATCAAATACTCTTTCGCTTTTCGACCATCTTTCAATCTCTTCTTCTGTCTGATGCTGTTCATCTAGATCTGTTGTGTAATTGTTGATAAAGCTTCTTTCCATATATCTAAACTTTTATCAATCGTTCTTCCATCTCGACATGGATGACGATTGTAATAATTTTTGGCCACCCCGCCATAGCAATTCTATAAGGCTGAATATACAATAATAAGAGGGAAGACGTAACACTTTGTGGCCATATTCTTTAGCCACATGATCTACCACATATTCTTTTTTAGGCTTGTTCCAAAAAAGAACATTATAAAAAACAAATCTGTCCCTTTAATTACTGCTTACGGTATAAATATTTGCAGCAATGAGAGATTCATCCATAAACCTAAATATTATCTTGACAGTGAATTCACAGAATATGATCTAACGGCTCACCATATTTGTATCTTATTCTAATAGGATTAGAGGAAGAAGGAAATGGAGTGCTTCGAACTTTAAATTATTTTTTCTTTCTTATGTATTTTACTATTTTTAATGATGTTGTTTTTCTTTTCAGGTTTGCGTAGGGGGCTCGAAAATGCCGCCTCCATCAGGCACTGCCATTCTCACAGCCCAACTTCTTCTCATTCTGTCGTTCGTATTACCCGCACTCCTTCAAACAGTTGTCAAAACAACCAAATGCAAAATCAGCGAATTCGCCTGTACCAATGGACGTTGTATACCCTCAAACCGTTATTGCGATAATAAAAACGACTGTGGTGATTCCTCAGATGAACCTAGATATTGTACCAGTAAGTATCGTAATGGCTTAGAATTTTTTAAGAGTTGGGTTAAGCTTTTATTACAGAAATAATTATATTCTTCTCAATCTTGTTAAATCTTATAATAAACATTATTGAATATTTTTTATTTCGGTTATCGATAGCGCACAGTGAGTTTTTAGTAGATTCAAAACGTATTTCTCGGCACTTTTTGATATTTATATATGAAAAAATTACACAAACCTAATCTTTGAACAATTCTTCTATTGGAACCTTCGGTGAGAAACGCTAAACTCGAAGAGATTCACTTGAAGACGTCACTTTGAAGTCATTATCAAGAGAATCTAGTTGATTTACTCCGAGGTCTCAATCTGCCTACTCCCCAGAGTTAACAGCTATCAAAACATACAGATTTAGGAAATCAAACACGAGTTAGGAAATTATTTAAGGACTTCCATATGCTCCATGTTTAGCGACATATATTTATTCACAGAATATATATTTATTATATTTAATATTAATTTCTAAGTCATTCTGGATGTCGATCCATTCATTCTGTGAAGAGTCATGACGTTTCGCCAAAATCTCATTTGGCATTTTCAAGTATTGTCCGCTTCAACTGAAGAGTCCTAAGAATAAGTTTGGTAATGAATCAACAAACATCCCTGAATAAAAAAATATTTTTTTTACAACTAGCATAGTTAGATGCCTGACTTTTTGAGTATGATTCCTTAATAGATTGCTTTATGACAATATGCCATGGGAATTAATTTTTCGCATACAGGGCATTTACAAAATAGTGCTCTTTTGATAGATCTTAAAAATGTATGTTATATAGGAATTTTAAGTGGAACACCCTGTATTTTACAGTGGAGCAGAAAAGGGCAATAAATTCTGTATCTAAAAGTATTAAGTGATTATATGTCTATTTTAACGTTTTTCGATTTATAAACAAAAAACCAACATATTGCTATTAAAGCAAAGATAACGGTTTATTTTATTTTAGTAAACAATAAAAAAGATTAAAATTATAAACATAACATTATGTAAAAAACTATTTTTATATCAAATGTTCAAAGCATTGATTGTATACCTCTAAACACTTTCTAATTAGGACCCCTTCCGTAACGGCTCTTCTTATCTCAACAGGATGTAAAGTTACGTTAAAGTTCTTGTTGATTTATTATTGTTGAAGTTACGATGCTAATTGAACGAAAGTTGCGAATACCCGATGTTCTAACTCCTTTCTAGTGTTTACTGGTGTTTTGTAGATAATATCTCTTGCACTACATCAAAGATAGAAATCAAGAGGAGTTAAATCGGGTGATCTCGGTGGCCAATTCCAGGAACCCAAACTTCTAAACCACTTGCCTTGAAATAGTTCATGGAGTTTTCTGTTTACTTCTTCTGTACAGTGTGCCGGTCAGTGCACCATCAAGCTGCTGCGATACACTGCCAGTGAAAAGTTTTCAGACAAATCCTCTACTACTATTGTTACTATTTCTAGATACTTTCGTGAAGTTAACTGTTCATCGTAAATAAATTATCGAATTTGTTTGTCTATGATTAAACAAAACACATTAAAACTAAATTTCTTTTGATATGCGGAATCTCTGGTAAATTGAGGATATTTATTGATCCAGAAGTGACAATTTCGTCTGTTAAAAACTCCTTCTTTCGAAAATTTGGACTCATCAGTCCAGATTATTGTTTATAAAAAATGTGGATCTTTCTGGAAACGAACCAATAATGTTTTACAAAATGCCTGGCTTGAGAAACTGAAAACATATGCCGTGTTTGAAAGGATGCAGCTCGTCTTCAACTCTTCGAAAAACCAAAATTTGTAAAATTTGTTTGAACCCGTCTAAATTTTTTTTAAACCATTCGCACTAAATTAGGATACATTGCATTAAACTGTCTGCAGGTACGCTCGATAATTTTGTTACACTGTCCGTATAAAATAAATAAATTCATGATATTGATTTTGAATAGTTGACATACTGAGACAGACATAATGTCAAATTCATACATTTTCTTAATATTTGTTTAGAAGTTTTGCATTAATTTTAGTACTTTACATTAATTGCATTATTTTGGTTTTTTGCTTAAAAGTTGAAAACCGCTAAAAATAGATATATCGTCTCTTAACGGTTCTAGATACAGAATTTATTGTTTTTTTGTGTTCCACTCTAAATTATAGGGTGTTCCATTTAAAATTCCTACATAACAAGAATTCTTAAGTTCTATAAAAAGCGCACTATTTTGTGAACGCCCTGTATGCGATAAATTAATTCTCATGTCATATATTTTCATAAAGCAACTTATTAAGAAACCGTATTAAAAATTCAGGTTCGGTAGAGCTGGGCTAGTTGAGCAACTTTTCGCTTGATTTCCCATAACTTCAGATTTAAATGATTCTTATTCTGTTGGGTTCAAAAATTTACTTTTCTTCAAAACGTCTAACAATGTAAAAACGATCCGAGTGTCAGTTTAAAAGTTATTGTCGGAAATGCAAGAGTGCTTCAAGTTGTGCAACGTATCCCACCAGTAGAGCTAGTTGAGCATGAGTATGGAACTAGTTGAGCTATGGCTAAAATGGACTTGATGACTGTATAGAATAATCTGAAATCGAAGTGAAGTGTCTGGGTTAGAGGCGCATCAGCAACTAGGCTATTTAGCGACTGGACCTACAGCTTAACGTGGGTTCCGAACCACGGTCATCAGCTTCCGACAAACCCAGGCCAGCACCCCCCTCGGGCTATAAACCCTTGGTTATGTGCCTACCCATAAGTCTATCAGGAAACCTACCGACTGGCGAGTGACCAACGAAGAACACTTCTCAGAAGGCATCCGGCCTTACCCAGTCTTTAACTGGCGTGACTGAGGGGTAATTCGTAGTCGGACTTTACACTCTTGCCTAGAAACAATCACAAACATTTAGGAAAGATAAACGGACAGAAGAAAGAAAAATAACCATCCGAGCGCTGGAATCGAACCAGCTATCGCTCCAGCGCGGATTTGGCAAAGTAGGCGCTCTTACCGCCGCACCAACGCGACCGGCAATCTGAAATCAAAAGTAAAGTGTTTGGGTTAGAGGCGCATCAGCAACTAGGCTATTTAGCGACTGGACCTACAGCTTAACGTGGGTTCCGAACCACGGTCATCAGCTTCCGACAAACCCAGGCCAGCACCCCCCTCGGGCTATAAACCCTTGGTTATGTGCCTACCCATAAGTCTATCAGGAAACCTACCGACTGGCGAGTGACCAACGTAGAACACTTCTCAGAAGGCATCCGGCCTTACCCAGTCTTTAACTGGCGTGACTGAGGGGTAATTCGTAGTCGAATTTTACACTCTTGCCTAGAAACAATCACAAACATTTAGGAAAGATAAACGGACAGAAGAAAGAAAAATAACCATCCGAGCGCTGGAATCGAACCAGCTATCGCTCCAGCGCGGATTCGGCAAAGTAGGCGCTCTTACCGCCGCACCAACGCGACCGGCAATCTGAAATCAAAATAATTGTAATCAACAAGCAAATATTTATTTATTATGATTATTACATATTCATATTGTTATTATTTCTCTGAAAAAATAAAATAAAAATCAAACAAAATTAAATATTTTCAATCTTTGGATTATTATTACAGTTTTTATATTTAAAATTATATATTGAAAAATAATTATAACTCAAATAATTATTAAATTAAAGTAGTAATTAATTATGAGACCAAGAATATTGCTAGATGATATATAATCCCAAATTATTAATCATCTTTGTCTCTATCACAATTAATACAAACATAGGTTAGATCAACGTTTACACTTATTTTTTCCTTCTCTACAGCTTTTGCAATCACTCAATTGTTGCAATCACTCAATTGTAGTAACTAAACCTTTTGAGGTCTTTCTTTTATATTTACGTGTCCTAAAATGTAATAATAATCATTAATACAATTATCAATATAAGTAATTTTAATTAGTCAACTTTGTGTAGAATCATCACATGAACAAATTAATTGATGGTTATTAATTTATTATATAATGGGCCCCACCCATCCCTTCTATTAGAGGGAACGTGTTTCGTGTCTTGATGTTTAGACTCTTCAGGGCACCGACATGTGCTCTCTCTCGTCAAGAATAAGAAGATCCCATCCACAATCAACAACCGATACTTTTCGCCGACTTCCCGTCGGATGGCGTATATATGCAGGCCAAAGAATTCTAACACTGTATATATATATATATATATATATATATATATATATATATATATATATATATATATATATATATATATATATATATATATATATATATATATGCAGAAGTGATCCTTTTACACAAAAAAGGAGTACAGGAAGGTTTAAAGAACTACCGTCCAATAAGACTCCTATCAGTGATTCCATCTCAAAGCATGCGATAATGGATGCACTGCTTAGCCAAGGTGTAGAGAGAGCCTATGTAAACCTATTAGAATCGCTATATGATGGAGCTACAGCCACAATTCACCTTGATGATCTTGAAGTGGGAATTAATATAGAACGAGGTGTACGGCAGGGTGACGCAATATCGCCTATTCTTTTCTCGGCTGGCCTTGAAGAAGTATTCCGTAAACTGGATTGGGAACAGGATGGTGTAAAGATCAATGGTGCAAACTTAAACCATCTTAGATTTGCAGATGATATTATTCTCATTTCACAAGACCCAGAGGAGCTGCGAAGACGCATACAAGAATTGCAAAGGGCTGGCGAACCATTTGGCTTGAAAATAAACCTGAAAAAGAGTCAGGTTATGTTCAATAACTTCGCTCAGGACAGAAGAATTTCAGTTTTAGGAAGGGATTTGAGATTGTGGACAGCTTTATATATCTTGGGCAGAGGATTTCAATGGAGGGGAATACCGCCCGGGAGGTGGAACGGCGTGTTAAATGTGGCTGGCAGGCATTTGGTAAGCTCAACATAGTGTTTAAGAGCAGACTCCTACTTTGCCTGAAAAGAAAAGTATTCGATCAGTGCGTTTTACCCGTTATGACATACGGAAGTGAAACCTGGACACTCACATCGCAATCAATTCAAAAACTTCGGGTGGCACAGAGGGGAATGGAAAGATGTATGCTTGGCATTACAAGACAAGACAGAAAGTCCTGTGCATGGATCAGGGAACAAACAAAAGTCTGCGACATCATTCGAAGAGTAAAACAATTGAAATGGAGATGGGCAGGCCATATAGTGAGGCGATGGGACGACAGATGGACCAAGGCAATCCTAGTGGATACCGCTTGATCGTAAACGTCCGCGAAGAAGACCGAAAGCACGATGGATTGATGACATCTTTAAGTATATTGGACCCGAGTGGCAGAGGAAAGCCCAGGACCGTGAAGGTTGGAAGCATGCTGAAGAGGCCTTCATCCTGCAGTGGATCGATACGGGCTGATGATGATGATGATGATGATGATGATGATGATATATATATATATATATATATATATATATATATATATATATATATATATATATATATAATATAAATTTGAACAGCAAATTAAATATAATTATATTTATAAAAAAACAAAATAAATATAAAAATGTATAAATCACGGTGACAGTTTCGTTGCCACTGCATAAGATTTTTCTTTGGTTCGCAAATAAAGGCAACTAATTTAAATATAAATGCCTCATCACGGAGTCTTTATTATGGAAATGACGGCGGTAGGGGGCCAAAACTTTTCTTCTCCAGTAATTTTTATTCAGCGGAGAATTTCCTTTTTTTTTGTCCAGTTAATGCAAAAAATAACAAAATTAGTTTTGGAAACATTGATTTTCTTTTATCCGTCCAGATGTTACGTTCCAGCGTAAAAATTTTAATTTTTTTATTATTTGCAAACCTTTTATATAATTTTGAATTGAATGAGTTAATTAAAATAACATTATTAACCAACATTAACCAACATTATCCAACATTATCCTTAATTTTTTAACATTAACCAACATTATCCTTAATTTTTTAACCTTACATTATTTTCAACTAAAAGTTTTCTTAGAACATGTATCCAAAATGCAACCATTCCGCGGAAAACACTATTTTATTTTTGTTACAATTGGCAACATCGCCTGTTAGGAAAATTCAGTTTTTTTGACACTCCAAACCACGCGTATCAAGATCCATTCCACGTGTATCAAGAATATGACGGAAAATTTCTTTTATCTCTTTTAGTTTTTGAGACACGATTTTTCAAACGATTCAACAGGATTGGCCAGTTTGCCAGAATTGTATTCAACAGATAGTTTTCTGCGAATATCTCTGAAACCGTACGAGATAGTGAATTGTGCAAGTCGGCGTTCAATTCCCCATAATTTTATCTATCTGGTAACATATTTTCACAGGGATAGGCTGACTTATGGTTTTTCAAAATTTGTCGAGGCTCTCCTTTGAAAAGTTTTCACTCCACAATGCAAAACGTCAAAAATTAAAATCGGCTCATTTTTGGATATTTTACACTCCAAACCACGCGTATCAAGAGTCTGGATGCAAATTTGTTTTATCTCCTTTAGTTTTTGAGATACGACTTTTTAAAAATTGTCCAGTTTGTCAGAATTGGATTCTACCGGTGGTCTTCTGTGGATATCTCGGAAACCATTGGAGATACCGAACTGTGCTAGTCGGCGTTCAATTCCCCGTAATTTTATTTATCTGGTAACGTATTTTCACAGAGATTGGTAGACTTACGGTTTTCCAAAATTTTTCTAGGTTCTCCTTTGAAAAGTCCGCAATGCAAAACTTCAAAAATTAAAATCGGCTCATTTTTGGATATTTGATACACCAAACCACGCGTATCAAGAATTTGAATGCAAATTGGCTTTACCTCCTTTAGTTTTTAAAATATAACTTTTTAAAAATTGGCCAGTTTGTCAGAATTGCATTCTTCCAGTGGTCTTCCGTGAATATTTAGGAAACCGTTCGAGATGCCGAACTGTGCTAGTCGGTGTTCAATTCCTTGTAATTTTCTTTATCTTGTAACATATTTTCATAGGGATAAACCGACTTACGGTTTTCCAATTTTTTTCTCCGGTTCCCCTTTTAGAAAATTTTCACTACAAAATGTAAAACTTCAACAATTAAAATCGGCTTATTTTTTGGATATTTGACACTCCAAACCACGCATATCAAGAATATGGCTGCAAATTTGATTTGTCTCTTTTAGTTTTGGAGTTATAATTTTTTTAAAATTGCTCAGTTTGCCAAAATTGCATTCTCACGATGGTTTTGTGCGTATATCTCGGAAACCGAATTTAAACTGTTACTACTGTTAAATACAAGAATTCTTTATTGTATATTTAGTTGAAATTTGTATATTACATTTCAGTAGTGTTGGTTTAGTAGAGGTTGAAATGATTATTATACGAAATAAAATTCACCGAAGACAAAAATTAAATAAAATATTATACGTGGGAAGTGAGATACTTTTTCAATAGACGCCAGCCTGATTGCATTTCTGGAAAGTATGTTCCTTTATGTCAATGTTGTATGAATTTAAAACCGATATAATATTTAGATTTGTTGTAAGTTATATAGTTAATTAAACACTACTTTTTGGGTCAAAAAATCATTGCGTAAGCTAAAAAAAACTTGAAAACGTATTATGGGACTGCTTCTTTACATTTCAGAGTTCATATGTGGTTTATTGAGTTTCGTTGTGGTCGGACCAGTAGGAGTAACTATTCGCACTCAGGACGAGGTCAATAAGAAATGGCCAATAAACGCAGTATGTTGCTGGGCGATCACAGTGTTTTTTGAGATGATAAAGATATCAGACGAACGTGACTACCAAGGAAATTAGGATTCATCACTACACATCACAAACAAAGGGACATTGGGTTTTACGTGGCAACAGTGGGTTTTATGTGGCAACGATGAGTTTTACGTGACAAAAGTGCAACTAAAGCTGGTTCCACACTAATACAATTTTGCGTGTGTGTTGAATTTAGTGGAATAATTTGATTCAATTATCTGGTAGGCAACGATGGTTCGTATGCGTGTCGTGCGGCAATAATATTTGTGTGTGACTTTATGTGTTAGATAATCTACATTGCTGTGCAGACAAATCACATACAACATATACAGCCCGCACAACGCAAATTTGTATTGTTGTGGACCCAGCTTAATAATGGTAAAGCTGTGTGGATTCTAATTCAACTGACGGTGTAGATGTTTCTACTTTATTTAAAAATTTGTAAAGGATATAAAATCTAGATAAGGATATAAAATCTGATAAGGGATCGCATCTCAGTCACTTCAATAATTAGTTTAATAAATAAATTCAATAAATACTTAAGATTAATCACAAATCAATAGTTGATACTTGAATATATAGTGGGACCAGTCTTTACGCATTAAATGCGGGTTTTCCGTGAGCCATTACGTAAGTTATGTAAGTTTAAATAACCGTGTTTTTAAACGTCGATTCGTCACTCCATAAAATTTTGTTTATAAATTGCGGATCTTCACGTTTTTTCGTCAACATTATTCGGCAAAAATCGATACACTCTGTCAATCTGTCTCTCTCTCTAATTCGTCGTTGAACAGCGTCACTATCTGTCTCACTCTAGCACATCTGTTCATCTCACTCACACTGGTCAGTCGATTTTGGAGCACACAAAAGTATTTTTTTTATCACGGTATGAGTTTTTTTGAAATGTGGTCTTTTTGCAAAAAAATAATCAATAATATTTTTTGATTTTTTGATTTTTTTCTTAACCCCTGAACCGTCATGGTTCAAACAATTAATTCAAAGTACAAGAAGAAGCGTTCTAGTAATTACAAATTTACCCCAGGAGGTAGACAATCCTCTGCCAGCTTTGCTGGTATAACCGGACTTTCGGATTCTGGGGCGTCCGGACTTAAACGCAAAATCTTTCAGAGGGAGTCGGAGACCTCTGGCCAACGTCTGAAACCGAAAACAAAAACTTTCTTTGGAACGGTAAATATCAATTCTCTCCTGCGTCCAGGAAAACTACACGAATTGGGACGAACATTGAATCAGCAAAAAATCCAAATTTTAGCTTTGCAAGAAACCAGATTGACAGAGGATAACACCTTGGAATTCGGCAACTACAGACTTTTTAAAAGTAAAACTGACAAAAGAATACTCAAAAATACACCACATCTCGGTGTTGCTTTCGCTATCTCAAGAAACATTCTTGGTTCTATAACTAATGTCCAGCCAGTAAATAATCGACTTATGACACTATCCCTCAAGTGTGCTAACAAAAACTATACATTAATCAATGCGCACCTCCCAGTTAACGAAGAAAATAAATCTAATCCTGAAAAAGTAAATAAGTCCTGGGAAATTTTGGAAACGACTATCTCTGAAATTCTCTCTAACCATGTAAAAATCCTATTGGGTGATTTCAACGCCCAACTGGGGAAAGAAAAAAAGTACAGGAAAACAGTCGGCAGCTTTCCCGCTCATAAATGGACTAACCATAATGGTAGAAGATTGGTTGAACTATGTTCGCAGTTTAATCTAAAAATAATGTCAACACATTTTAAGAAGAAAATAACAAAACAAAAGACCTGGAGGTGCCCAAACACGTACATAGGTGAATTTCAAATTGACCATGTTGCCATTTCGTACCCCAATTATAAAGAGATTTTGAATGTTCAAGTCAGGAAAGGAGCTAACATAGACACGGATCACTACTTGACTAGAATCAAACTTAGCTTAAAACCTCGAAAACTTATTCAAAAGACACTGCTAATACCAAAGTTCGACCCAACGAAAATAAAACCATCCCTAACAGAAGAGCTTGATAAACAACCAGCACAGAACTGGCAAGAATTGAAACAAAAAATTATTAAAATAGCCTTAAAGTTGGTCCCTTTACAAAAACGTAGAAAACATCCGTGGTGGGATGAAGTTTGCGAGCAAGCAGTATTAAGCCGAAGTAAAGCATTCAACGATTGGAACAGTCAAAAAACAGCAATAAACTATAACATATTTTTGGAAGTAAGAAAAGAAACATCGAAGCTAATTAGACAAACTAAAAGAAAATATGAAAACAATCAACTTAATGAAATAGAAAAAGATTTCCAAAAAAATAACACCCGAAACTTTTACAAAACATTTAAAACTAAATTAACAGGCTATCAACCCCAAAGTCTTTGCTTCCAAAAGGAAAATGGACAATTAGCTCTAAATAACCAAGACAATTGCAAAGAACTTGCGTAATATTTTGAACAAATACTAAACTGTCCTGAGCCTTTAAACAAATTACCAACACTACACCCTAAACAAACAAACCTAGATTCATTACCAACGAATGAAGATGAAATAATTAGGCAAATCAAGCGGCTTAAAAATAACAAAGCTTCTGGTGAAGATGGAATCACTGCTGAACTTTTGAAACCCGCTGGTCCAGGTACAATCAACGAAATAACCAAAATTCTACAAGAAGTTTGGCGAACCGAACGGATTCCGGAAGATTGGAAAGATGCTCTAATCCATCCACTACACAAGAAAGGAGATAAAACGGATGTAAACAACTATAGAGGGATATCTCTTCTCCCAGTTTGTTACAAGATTCTATCTCAATGTCTACTAGACCGAGCACAAGGACAGTTGGAACCTAAAATTGGTGAATATCAAGCAGGTTTTCGACCGGGCAGATCCTGCCCTGAACAGATCCTGAATCTAAAGTTGATCCTAAGACATCAAAAACTGTACAATAAAAATCTCGTCTGTACATTTTTGGATTTCAAAAAAGCATATGATTCTATAGACCGCAAATCTTTATTCCGAATCTTGAAAGAACAAGGACTAGATCTGAAAACGCTGGCAATTATTAAAGCAACATTAACTAACACAAGGTCAAAAGTTAAATTCATGGGTGACATCTCAGAGCCCTTCGAGATTAAAACTGGAGTGAGACAAGGGGATGGACTCTCGCCACTCTTATTTAACTGTGTTCTAGAAAAAGTAATACAGGAGTGGCGTGAAAAAAAAGTCGGCCCTGAATATTGACCAGCCCATTAGCCATTAGCAAGCCCATTAAGACTTACACAAAATATCTACAACAAAAAATGCCTATCTAAAAACAAAAAACTGAGACATTACAACACAGTTATTAAGCCAGAATGTCTATATGGGGCAGAAACGCTCATTTTGAATAGAAAGAGGGACATCGAGGACATTGAAAAGAAGGAAAGAAAAATCATAAGAAAAATCCTAGGTCCCAAACAAATAAATACAACAACATACCGACTTCGAGAAAACCAAGAAATCAGGAAATAGGAGTAGAGCTAAAGTAGAAATAATTAAATGGATTTCTGCAATTAAAGAGGACGTAAGATCAGCAAATATTACACAAAGTGAAATTCAGGATAGAGGCTGTTTCAGACACAAGGTTAACGTTTGGAAGGTTGGCCAGAGAGAAAAATGTAGGAAGACTGGAACAACTTGGTCTGACGAAAGAAAAAAAGCTCATAGCGAAAGGATGAAATTAGTATGGGCGCAAAGGAAGGCTAACAACAACAAACGCCTCTAATTGTACTTCGCGTGGTCCACCCAGGCCCATACGTGAATAATAATAATATTTTTTGTGGAAAGAAAAGTGGCAATTGTTGTACCATTTTGAAATCTTGACTAAATGGGCCATATTTTGAAGTAAATTGTCCAGGACAGTGCAATACAATGTTTTTAAAAGATGTATCAAAGTTAGCTAATATAATTTTTTAAATTACGACTTAATGAAATATCTTTTTTTTTTTACTAAATCAACCACGTTTATTGTGACTGCGATTAATAGCGTGGTTAGTTAGAATCACGTTATAAAAATAACACTGAAAATTTGGGAAATTTGTGATCACAGTACCTAATATATAGCCTAGGGTGTCGAATTTCACGATTTTAAAAAATATGCCTATTATCACTTAACACAGTGACAAGGATTTTTTTCTTCTTTTTGCCAGAACTGGTATAACCTCGCCTTTCGCCCGGCACCCTCTTGATGTTGAGTTTTGGGACACCCTGTATAACTGAAAAATATTAAAAAGAAAAACAAAATGTGTCCTAATTTCTTTAACAGTAAAAGAATAATACGAAATATTTGTATACACAACACCATCTAAAGTTCTGATCAAGACCTGATAATATATGGCTTAAGGTTTTTCAAAAGCCTTATCGGAAAATACTTATTGAACACACCTTATATTGACCTCTCGTTATATGCGACTTCTAGTAGTAAATTTTAAAACGAATTTACGTGCTCCCCATTTTAATTTAGAAATCGATATCTTTAAGAGAGTTTTCGACATCATTTCCTAAAATAATTGATCCAACGTTTTAAATCTGAATATATTGTTTTAACTTTGCATTGAGAATAAAGAGTAGTACTTTAGGCAATTGTTTATTAAATTATTTAAGCAGTTGCATAGTACTTAAATATTGTTAACGTTGTTAACGATCTTCACATCCTAAGCTTATATTAATCATCAAATAATTAGTGCGAATATACGCAGGTCATTTAAATAGTTTTTAGCCTGGCACAGAGATGGCATAAAAATTACCAAATAATTATAATATTTGTAAAGTATGATTCGTTAGATGACGTGCTTTAGACGTGACGTGTTTTATACTCGTTTGTTTAGTAATGTCTGAATGATTGTGGCGTGTTGATATATTTTTTTCTTTATTTGGTTTTTTCGCCACGATCTAAAACACAAAAAATATCAAAATATCTGTTCTTATGTAAATAAAGAATCACTGGGTAAAAAACCCAAATAAAGAAAAAAATTTCGTTTGTTTAGTCTCTTGCTTGCAGTATAAAATGATAGCCAAGTAAATTGGTTCTTTTTCATTCATTTTCTACATTAAAAATTAAGTTTCTATATTTAAACGTAGTATACATTCCATTGAGAATGATGGAAGCTCGGAAGGCCCAAAAAAATATTATGACCAAGAAAATCGCCACAAAAATTTCTATTTAATTTTTTGTTTGCATTCGAACGAATTAATGTATTTTATTATTATTATTCACGTATGGGCCCTGCTGGACCACGCGAAGTACAATTAGAGGCATTTGTTGTTGTTAGCCTTCCTTTGCACCCATACTAATTTCATTCTTTCGCTATGAGCTTTTTTTCTTTCGTCAGACCAAGTTGTTCCAGTCTTCCTACATTTTTCTCTCTGGCCAACCTTCCAAACGTTAACCTTGTGTCTGAAATAGCATCTATCCTGAATTTCACTTTGTGTAATATTTGCTGATCTTAGGTCCTCTTTAATTGCAGCAATCCATTTAATTATTTCTACTTTAGCTCTACTCCTACTTTTATAAAATCCGACTGTTTGTCTAGTTAGCCTACTCGGATTCATCCGTTTTATGTGTCCGTAAAACTTAAGTCTTCTTTTTCTCATATCGCTATGTATATCTGTGTATTGTTTGATTTCTTGGTTTTCTCGAAGCCGATATGTTGTGCTATTTATTTGTTTGGGGCCTAGGATTTTTCTTATGATTTTTCTGTCTTTCTTTTCAATGTCCTCGATGTCCCGCTTCCTATTTAAAATGAGCGTTTCTACAGCATATAGACATTCTGGCTTAATAACTGTGTTGTAATGTCTCAGTTTTGTGTTTTTAGATAGTCATTTTTTGTTGTAAATATTTTGTGTAAGTCTCAATGCCGTTTCCATTTTTTAACATCTACCCTTATTGGCCGCTTTTTCCAACACATTTTCCATGATTATTTCACCCAAATATTTGAATTGAGAGACACGTCTGATGTTACCATATTTTGTTTTTAGAAATGGTGTTCTTAGTCTGTTGCAGGTCATGTATTGTGTATTTTCAAAAGAAATTTGGAGTCCTACCTTTTCTGCTGTTTCTTTTAGGATTTTAATCTGTTTCTGTGCCGTTAATACATGTTGTGCTAAAATTGCTAAATCATCAGCAAATGCCAGACAATCAATTTTGATGTTGGTTCTCCCCAGTTTAATGGGCTGGTCAATATTCAGGGCCGACTTTTTTTCACCCCACTCCTGTATTACTTTTTCTAGAAGACAGATAAATAAGAGTGGCGAGAGTCCATCCCCTTGTCTCACTCCAGTTTTAATTTCGAAGTGCTCTAAGATATCACCCATGAATTTAACTTTTGACCTTGTGTTAGATAACGTTGCTTTAATAATTGCCAGTGTTTTCAGATCTAGTCCTTGTTCTTTCAAGATTCGGAATAAAGATTTGCGGTCAATAGAGTCATATGCTTTTTTGAAATCCACAAATGTACAGGCGAGATTTTTATTGTAAAGTTTTTGATGTCTTAGAATCAACTTTAGATTCAGGATCTGTTCAGGGCAGGATCTGCCCGGTCGAAAACCTGCTTGATATTCATATTAGGTTATAACTGTCCCTGTGCTCTGTCTAGTAGACATTGAGATAGAATCTTGTAACAAACTGGGAGAAGAGATATCCCTCTATAGTTGTTTACATCCGTTCTATCTCCTTTCTTATGTAGTGGATGGATTAGAGCATCTTTCCAATCTTCCGGAATCCGTTCAGTTCGCCAAACTTCTTATAGAATTTTGGTTATTTCCTTGATTGTGCCTGGACCAGCGGATTTCAAAAGTTCAGCAGTGATTCCATCTTCACCAGAAGCTTTGTCATTTTTAAACCGCTTAATTTGCCTAATTATTTCATCTTCATTCGGTGGTAATGAATCTGGGTTTGTTTGTTTAGAGTTTAGTGTTGCTAATTTGTTTAAGGGCTCAGGACAGTTTAGTATTTGTTCAAAATATTTCGCAAGTTCTTTGCAATTGTCTTGGTTATTTAGAGCTAATTGTCCGTTTTCCCTTTGGAAGCAAAGACTTTCGGGTTGATAGCTTGTTAATTTAGTTTTAAATGTTTTGTAAAAGTTTCGGGTGTTATTTTTTTGGAAATCTTTTTCTATTTCATGAAGTTGATTGTTTTCATATTTTCTTTTAGTTTGTCTAGTTAGCTTGGATGTTTCTTTTCTTACTTCCAAAAATATGTTATAGTTTATTGCTGTTTTTTGACTGTTCCAATCTTTGAATGCTTTACTCCGGCTTAATACTGCTTGCTCGCAAACTTTATCCCACCACGGATGTTTTCTACATTTTTGTAAAGGTATTATATACCTTTATGGTATGTATTTTACTTAAAAGGTATGTATTTTAATTATATAAATTTTTAATTATATAAATTTTTAATTATATTATCTATTAACGATGAATCTAGAAACGTCATCGTTTAATACATCCAAGCAATATATATCACATGCCACAAAACAATGTTGCTTTTATCGCAATCATTTTACATCATAGCGAGTATAATTTCCTTTCATTGTTCGAAATTCACGTATTCGGAAAAGCATCATGCGGAAACGTTATATTTCTCATTCGTGCACATATATTACGGACCGGTATCCTGGGAAAGTTTCTAAGAACAATCCATTAGAGACGGAAATCTGAAAATTTTATATATACCAAAACCGAACGGGTTAGAAATAAAATATGTGTTGAACAAATTTATAGGTAGAATAGTTATGCGATTTTATATGTCGATACAAACCGTTATAAATTTAAAAATTTATGACTCAGAGAAAAAATTTATTTCATTTTTAACATTATTAAAAAAAAGGACTGACAGTAATGATTTTTGATTAGTATTTGAATTTTTGAATGGTAATTTTGTATATCCGGAAGGTTTCAAGCCACTTTTTTGACTTTCGTGACAACATCGATTTTGCCTCGTATATCAATATATCCAAAACATCATTATTACTTTAAACTCAAAAAATATTTTCCACTAATCACTTGCTTTTAATTTCTCGACCCGCGTTTCACTAACCATGTTATCAAAGTGTTGCGTTAATAATTGAAAAACTTATACGCCAATTTAGTTTCTCGTCTCGTAAGTTAGTATGGAATCCAATGCAAATTTTTCATCATTTAACTTTTCGGCAAAAAATTCTGCTGCTGATCCATTTACCAAGAGTAGTCTATTTGATTTGGTATATGCACTAATTGACGAATGTCATCATTTTGATGACACCAATATTTGACTCTAGGCTAACCATTGCAACTGATCATCTGAAGTTTGTTTCCATCTAGTGTTCAATATACCCATCTAACCAATAAAAACATTCTTAAAGGACAGAGCAAAAATGTGTGTATTGGTATATATATATATATATATATATATATATATATATATATATATATATATATATATATATATATATATATATATATATATATATATATATATATATATATATATATATATATATATATATATATATATATATATATATATATATATATATATATATATATATATATATATATATATATATATATATATATATATATATATATATATATATATATATATATATATATATATATCATCATCATCATCATCATCAGCCCGTATCGATCCACTGCAGGATGAAGGCCTCTTCAGCATGCTTCCAACCTTCACGGTCCTGGGCTTTCCGCTGCCACTCGGGTCCAATATACTTAACGATGTCATCAGTCCATCGTGCTTTCGGTCTTCTTCGCGGACGTTTGCGATCAAGCGGTGTCCACTCCAGGATAGCCTTGGTCCATCTGTCGTCCCATCGCCTCGCTATATGGCCTGCCCATCTCCATTTCAACTGTTTTACTCTTCCAATGATGTCACAGACTTTTGTTTGTTCCCTGATCCATGCGCAGGACTTTCTGTCTCGTCTTGTAATGCCAAGCATACATCTTTCCATTCCCCTCTGTGCCACCCGAAGTTTTTGAATTGATTGCGATGTGAGTGTCCAGGTTTCACTTCCGTATGTCATAACGGGTAGAACGCACTGATCGAATACTTTTCTTTTCAGGCAAAGTGGGAGTCTGCTCTTAAACACTATGTTGAGCCTACCAAATGCCTGCCAGCCACATTTAACACGCCGTTCCACCTCCCGGGCGGTATTTCCCTCCATGGAAATCCTCTGCCCAAGATATACAAAGCTGTCCACAATCTCTAAATCCCTTCCTAAAACTGAAATTCTTCTGTCCTGAGCGAAGTTATTGAACATAACCTGACTCTTTTTCAGGTTTATTTTCAAGCCAAATGGTTCGCCAGCCCTTTGCAGTTCTTGTATGCGTCTTTGCAGCTCCTCTGGGTCTTGTGAAATGAGAATAATATCATCTGCAAATCTAAGATGGTTTAAGTTTGCACCATTGATCTTTACCCCATCCTGTTCCCAATCCAGTTTACGGAATACTTCTTCAAGGCCAGCCGAGAAAAGAATAGGCGATATTGCGTCACCCTGCCGTACACCTCGTTCTATATTAATTCCCACTTCAAGATCATCAAGGTGAATTGTGGCTGTAGCTCCATCATATATCGATTCCAATAGGTTTACATAGGCTCTCTCCACACCTTGGCTAAGCAGTGCATCCATTATCGCATGCTTTGAGATGGAATCAAATGCTTTTTCGTAGTCGATAAAAGCCAAGCACAGTGGCATGGTGTATTCGTTGTGCCTTTCTATGACCTGCTGTACAACCTGGATGTGATCCATTGTACTGAATCCACTTCTGAATCCTGCTTGTTCTCTTGGTTGTGCGTCATTCAGTTTTTTAAATATTCTTTTAGAAATTATCTTAGTGAAAACTTTGTACATCACTGATAGGAGGCTTATTGGACGGTAGTTCTTTAAATCTTCCTGTGCTCCTTTTTTATGTAAAAGGATCACTTCTGCATTTTTCCATAAGTCAGGTACTTTTTGTTCTTTGAGGCATTTTGAGTATAATTTTGCCAGTGTTTTATGTAACGTCCGACCACCAGCTTTTAGCATTTCGACAGTTACACTATCCTTTCCTGGAGCCTTGCCGTTCTTCATCAATTTTATAGCATTTGTTACTTCCTCCACTAGGATATCTGGTATTATATATTGTTCTTCCGTGGGTATTGCTCTCCCTGACTGGCTCTGATCTTCATATAACTGGGAATAAAACCTTCTGACAATCTCTAACATTTGGGTACGCGTCCTGCACACTGTGCCATCCTCACGCTTTAAAGCATATATTTGCGTTCTTTTGTTTCTCAGCTTCTGTTTAGCTTTGTTAATTCCTTTGTTTTCTTCCAGGGTTTTTTGCACTAGCTGCATATTGAATCGGCGCGTGTCCTCTCTGATACGTTTTCTTATAGTTTTGCAGAGCTCAGTGTACTCGACCCTGCCAAAAGGACTACCTGCATTTCTCATTGCTCGCCGTTTCTTCATTAAATCAATGGTCTCACTGGAGATTTTTGTTTGTTTGAGACATTTTTCCTCTGGTGCTATTGAAGCAGCCGTTTGAAGTACATTGTTGGCGATTTCTTCATATTGAACTGATATTTCCACCTCCTCTGGATCTTGTAACGCAGCAAACCGGTTTGACAAAGCAATCTCAAAATCGCTTCCTCTCTCCAGCAGTTTTCCAGAATCCACCTTGCCCTTCTTTGATCTTACCATTTTTTCGCGCTCTTTTCGACAGTCAATCCGAACCCTTGCTCGTACAATTCGGTGGTCACTTCCAACATTAAAATTGTTAAGGACAGTACAATTGGTAAATATTGTTTTATCGTTGGTCATTATATATATCGTTGGTCGTTATATATATATATATATATATATATATATATATATATATATATATATATATATATATATATATATATATATATATATATATATATATATATATCGTTCTAAATCATTCCGGGTGTCGATCCGGTGAAGAGTCACGACGTTTCGCCAAAATTGCATTTAGCATTTTCAAATGTTGCCCGCTTCGACTGAAGAGTCCACCTGACGTGCACGAGTCGTTGTGTTCGCTTTTATAGCCGGCCGGCCACAAAAGCGACTGCGCAGATTATATCGGGGTAGTTCGGGAGTATTTGCGGCGATCGGCAACGCTGTCGGGCGTCCGTTTATTGATTTTTCTACCTTGCGGCCACGTTGCCACGTTTTTTCTTTTTTCAGAAGAGATTTCCACACTTTTGGAATGTTGCGAGCATCGTTTAGCGTATTCAGCTCATCGCTTTATTCTATTTCAAGGGCTGCTCTGATTGTTCGGACCTTGTAGTTTTCAATATTCGCTGTTTCTTTGGCTCTTTCAAAATTGATTTTATGTCCTGTATGTAGATAGTGCTGGAACAGAGCGGAAGTGGTTTGTTTGTTTTTTAAGTCGTTTTTATGTTCTTGTATTCCGGCCGATATTCGTCTGTTTGTTTGGCCTATGTATGCTCTGTTGCAGTCGAAATAAGATATACTATACACCCCATGATTTTCCCGTCTAACTTTGCCCTTGGGGTTTTTAGGATGCTTGCAACAGTTTTGTGTGGCTTGTAGGCTGATCTTATGCTTCCTTATGCCTATCCTATCTGTGATTCCTTTTACGTATGGTAGCAGGACCTTTGGTGCATTTGTTTCATGATCCTCTATTGTTCTTCGTGTTTGGGTTTCTTGACGGCGAATGGCCTTCCTGATACAATTTTTTGAATATTTATTTTGTCTAAAGGCTGTGGAAATTTTTGGTAGTTCCTCGCTTCGTGTATCTGGTAGTGTTAGTCGGAAGGATCTGGAAATCAATGTGTTCGCTACTCCTTGGATTTGAGAAGGATGATGATGGGATTAGTGTTGAAGTATCGATCGGTGTGAGATGGTTTCCTATACACTGTGTATTCGAGTGTTCCAGAAAGTTTCCTTGTGATGAGGAGATCTAAAAACGGCAGTTTTCTATCATGTTCGACTTCCAGAGTGAACTGTATTCTGGGGTGGATTTCGTTTAACTGAGTTAGGAAGTTGTTTAGAAGTTTGTTTCCGTGAGGCTATATTATAAAGATATCATCTACATAGCGTTTCCAAAGTTTAGATTTTAAAGGAGCGTTGGCCAATGCCTTTGTTTCGAAGTCAGTCATGAACAGGTTGGCTCTAACGGGCGATAAAGATGATCCCATTTGGGGCACCGTCGGTCGGCATTGGGTCGTGCTGTCTGTAGATCTGCTGGTTGAAGGGAAAATATGTATTCTTCAAGCAGTGTTCGGAGAGTTCTCCTACAAATGGTGGAAAGTCTTCGTTCATTGAAATTAGGTCCAGGGCCTCTTCCATGGAGACACTTGGATACAGTGAGACAATGTCCAGACTTGCCAGTATGTCTGTATCCTCTAGTTGGAAATCTTTAATCATCCTTATCAAATGTTCTGAGTTTTGAACATAGGACTCGGCAAGTTTGACGCTTGGTTGCATGATACTTGCTAGATATTTTTTCAAATTTTGTGTTGGAGAACCGAAGGCACTTACTATGGGCCTTAATGGGATTTCTGGTTTATGTATTTTGGGTAGACCGTAAAGTTTAGGACATCTGCTTGATTTTTCCCTTCAAATTATTTTTCGTTCAATGTCTATATATACATATATATCATCATCATCATCATCATCATCAGCCCGTATCGATCCACTGCAGGATGAAGGCCTCTTCAGCATGCTTCCAACCTTCACGGTCCTGGGCTTTCCTCTGCCACTCGGGTCCAATATACTTAACGATGTCATCAGTCCATCGTGCTTTCGGTCTTCTTCGCGGACGTTTGCGATCAAGCGGTATCCACTCCAGGATTGCCTTGGTCCATCTGTCGTCCCATCGCCTCGCTATATGGCCTGCCCATCTCCATTTCAACTGTTTTACTCTTCCAATGATGTCACAGACTTTTGTTTGTTCCCTGATCCATGCGCAGGACTTTCTGTCTCGTCTTGTAATGCCAAGCATACATCTTTCCATTCCCCTCTGTGCCACCCGAAGTTTTTGAATTGATTGCGATGTGAGTGTCCAGGTTTCACTTCCGTATGTCATAACGGGTAGAACGCACTGATCGAATACTTTTCTTTTCAGGCAAAGTGGGAGTCTGCACTATGTAAACACTATGTTGAGCCTACCAAATGCCTGCCAGCCACATTTAACACGCCGTTCCACCTCCCGGGCGGTATTCCCCTCCATGGAAATCCTCTGCCCAAGATATACAAAGCTGTCCACAACCTCTAAATTCCTTCCTAAAACTGAAATTCTTCTGTCCTGAGCGAAGTTATTGAACATAACCTGACTCTTTTTCAGGTTTATTTTCAAGCCAAATGGTTCGCCAGCCCTTTGCAGTTCTTGTATGCGTCTTTGCAGCTCCTCTGGGTCTTGTGAAATGAGAATAATATCATCTGCAAATCTAAGATGGTTTAAGTTTGCACCATTGATCTTTACCCCATCCATCATACATATATATATATATATATATATATATATATATATATATATATATATATATATATATATATATATATATATATATATATATATATATATATATATATATATATATATATATATATATATATATATATATATATATATATATATACATATATATATATATATATATATATATATATATATATATATATATATATATATATATATATATATATATATATATATATATATATATATATATATATATATATATATATACATTAAGCTTCTTAAGCATTATTAAGCTTCTAAAACGACCACAAGAGGGCGTGACGAGCTAAAAAATTTTAAAAATCATTTTTTTGTGTATTTTCAAGTGTTAACCGAGTAAGAAAAATTCTCAGTTATAATTAGCAAACTGTCTCCTACAACTTTGTTTTATGACATTTTGTCGTAATTTCACGAATAGAGGGGGGGGGGGGGTGAGTTTTACCTATTGAGATAAAAAGTCGTCTAATGTCCGTTTGCCTTAACCGATTTTCCTCAATTTGGATTCATTTAAAAGGCAATTGCTGGGACAATCAGATAATCTGGGAGATAAATTATTTAGTTTATAAATGAAACCACGAGATGGCGTTACATTCAACAACAGTTTCTTTGAAGTTTTGTTCAGTTTTTTCAAATGGTACAGCTTCTACTACATGGCAAGAAAGGTAATTTAAAGAGGAATCGTCCAGTGAAAACCCGAAATCGATATCTCTGACATGTCAAGAGATATTTCGATTTATATATATATATATATATATATATATATATATATATATATATATATATATATATATATATATATATATATATATATCACAGAAATCTTTCATCCTTTCTCCACGTGGTGCCACCGATCGCCTTCACCCAACTGTCTACCATGCGACGTCAAAAAATTGTTTTATTCCTTTTATATATATATATATATATATATATATATATATATATATATATATATATATATATATATATATATATATATATATATATATATATTAACTCCTGGATATAGAGAAATCTTCAGAAATCAAAAATAATTGAGCAGGTGGGGATTAAATCTGACTAAACAAATCTAACAGTCTAATTAACCAGACGATAGCGATGGCATGGACAGGATTTGGCAAGCTGGACTAACATGGTACAACTAACTGAATACTGGATATTTTTATTAGAACTCTTAGAGGGTTCTAATAAAATGTGGGCCATCAAGAATTAAATCATTCTTTTTCACTTTTGTAAACATTATGTCTCTGTACTCAACATAGTTCTCTACTGTAAGGTTTTTCCCTATCCGATGTTATCATAATCTCATACGAGTCGATCTGAAAATTCATGTCATAGGTTCAGTTGTCTATGGGAAAACGATCTCTATAACAAAATCAAACCATCAAGCCTATTTTATTTTGCCGGTCGCGTTGGTGCGGCGGTAAGAGCGCCTGCTTTGCCGAATCCGCGCTGGAGCGATAGCTGGTTCGATTCCAGCGCTCGGATGGTTATTTTTCTTTCTTCTGTCCGTTTATCTTTCCTAAATGTTTGTGATTGTTTCTAGGCAAGAGTGTAAAATCCGACTACGAATTACCCCTCAGTCACGCCAGTTAAAGGCTGGGTAAGGCCGGATGCCTTCTGAGAAGTGTTCTACGTTGGTCACTTGCCAGTCGGTAGGTTTCCTGATAGACTTATGGGTAGGCACATAACCAAGGGTCTATAGCCCGAAGGGGGTGCTGGCCTGGGTTTGTCGGAAGCTGATGACCGTGGTTCGGAACCCACGTTAAGCTGTAGGTCCAGTCGCTAAATAGCCTAATTGCTGATGCGCCTCTAACCCAAACACTTTACTTTTTTTATTTTTGGCTCACTCTGTCGCCCGTTATCCAATAGGGTATCCTCACTCGTATTTCCTTTTATCCTACGTTATATCAATGTCGGTTGCTAAGAGACATCTCGGTGCGTTGATCCAAATCCAAAAATATATTCATTCAAAACATCAGGGCTAAAAATAAAAATATAAAACAAATTATATAAGGGAAAAAAAGAAAAATTCAATCAGTTTGTGTTAAAACTATCCGTTTTATTACCATTTGATTCTTTATTTTTGGTATTTTATATTAAATAAAAGCAATTATAATATTGTATTGGTTTTGTGATATTAAAAAAATCTTACATCATTTTTAATGCAATATTTTAAATAATCGTTTATCCCGTACTAGATATGGACTTTTTCTAAACGTTTATGAATGTTTTTAGGTAAAAGTGTAAAATCTGACAAGGAATCACCCCTTAGTCACGCCAGTTCGAGGCTGGGTAAGGCCGGATGCCATCTGAGAGGTTTTCTCCGTTGGTGTCAGTCGAAAGTCGATAGACTTCCCAAGATATTTATAGTTAAGCGCAAAACCAAGGGTTAATAGCTCGAGGGGGTGCTGACCGGAGTTTTAGGTAACCGATGACCGTGGTTTGGAACCCTCGTTAAGTTGTAGGTCCAGTTCAATTCTTCTGTTGGAACCTTTGGTGTGAAATACTAAACTTGAAGAGATTTACCACTAAACACCAAAACGGTTTTTTGAACAGCTCGACGCACGTTTCGCTAACCATGTTAGCATCATCAGGAGATGATTTAATCTCTATCAGATTAAAAATCAGATTAAGAATCTCTTCAAGTTTTGTAGGTCCAGCCGCTAAATAACCTTCTCAGTTGCTGATGCGCCTCTAACACTAAAACTTTATTTTTAATTGAAATCCATGAAGATTTACAGTGCGTTCTACTTAGAACATCCAGTAAATTATTTGACAGTAACTACAAATATTTTATAGTAGGTGTCTCATGGCTCATTTTTGAGGTATTTTAAATGTTTTTTGTATCTCACATTAAAGCTCTTAGTATTAAATCTCATAGTTTCCATATGAAGGTCACGATGTATGACTTCGTTAAGCCGGGGCTACACATTGGCTATACAATATGGTAAGCGCCACTTGTCCAATGTGTGTATAGTAAAGTTGGTGTTTGTGAAGGCCATTTTTTTTGTTTTTGATGGGTTGTCGGTATTGTGTCCCACATCAAGAGAACTGACGCACGCTGATATATATGCCAAGTCCCCCCCATCCATGGATTGGCCACACCAAGTCCAGTCCTGAATGAAAGTCGACCGGGTGATGGTGAGTTTAAAACCACAAAATTTAAAACCACAGTTGTTTACATAAGGCGAGTTAAATGATTTATTGAGATATTTGGGTTTAACTAAGGAAAAAAGCAGAATTGCTTGGCTCTAGACTGAAAGGAAAACATTTATTGGAATCTGGAACATATATTTACATTATAGAGTAAGAGATCAACAGTTTGCTCAGTTTTTCAAGCAGAAAGAGGATTTGGTTTACTGCCATGATATTGATAGTCTAATGAACGACTTATGCTTCACTGACTGTTGCTCATTCAGTCCTTATAAAGGAAACTTATTAAAATCTTTGATTTTACAACATGATTTTACAGAAAAGTAACTATCCAGCTTATGATTGGGTGTTAGTGGAGATTTAAAAGTTGTCTCCAAGATCCTTGGTCAATAAAAGCGATTTACAAAGTTTCATGTTTCATCTGTCAGTGGGACAGCGGAGCAAGGGATCAACATTGGTCCAAAAAACAATGGCCCGTAACAGGAACTTTAACACCAGGCGAGAAGAACATTTTGCATAAAACTTTGGTAGAGCCAAAACGTATTCTCTTCTACCACCACTACACATCAAGTTAGGCTTAAAGAAACAATTTGTAAAAGCCTTGTCTAAAGATGGTGAATGTTTTAAATATTTGTCTAAAAGATTTTCTCATTTATCAGAAGCCAAACTTAAAGTAGGGGTTTTCGTTGGGCCTGATATTCGAACCTGACCTTGGGCCTGACTTTGAAGCAAGGATGATTACAAAGGAAAAGGAGGCTTGGATATTATTTAAAAAAGTTGTGACTAAGTTTTTGGACAATGTGAAAAACCCTAACTATGAACTTATCGTAACTAATAAGATAGACAAGTTTAAAAATCTGCGTTGTCAGATGAGTCTTGACTTTTTTTCTAAAAACTTAGGCGATGTGAGTGAAGAGCAGGGGAAACGGTTCCATCTGGACATAAAGGAAATGGAGAAATGGTACCAGGGATTACTGTTAGTCACTTAGAGAATAACAAAATGCATCATATCTGAGAAAAAGCTATACAAGAAACTTTACAAAGACAAGTGAAAGGAAATACAAAAAATAAGCACCTACAATATTTGCATTGAAGTAAAATATATTATCGTAAGTAAAAGCTGTAGTTTAATCAAATAAATATACGGTTTAAGTTATCAAATTTTCCTTATTTTGAAATATAATCGATGTAATATTGTAAGAGAACTTCGATCTTTTTTAATATTAACCTTTATAAAACTCCGTAACATTATTTTTTTATATAAAGAATATTGTCAAATATTCTTATAAAACAAATACAGGTAAATCTATCGTTTAAAAATAATTCCTGTAAAGAATATTAATTAAGTAAAGGTGGAAATTTGTCGCCACATCGAAATTCAAATGAAAGAAAAGGTTTCTGGATTTGAGAGCCATCGTTTCCATAATAAAGACCTGGCGACAATAAATTTAAATTTATTGCTACTGTTTGCCCAGTGGAAATAGAATTTAACAAACGTTATTTAATTTTGAAAAGGTTAGAATGTTTTGTGTGTGACAATTTCGTTTTCTTATGCAAATATTCAGTTATAAAATTAATACAGGAACAGGATGTGATATATCAATTTAACACTTCAGACTTATAAAGTAAATTAATTATAATTAATAAAAATAATTTCGATAATTATCATACAGTGGTGAACAAAGGTATTGACACAACATATTGTTTTTATAATAAAAATTAATATTTTTAAAATACAAACTTAAAAAATTAATCAATTGATTATTTTATACCTCCACAAAAATCTCAATTTTTCACAGAAAAAAAAATTGTTAATCTCAAATGGAATAGATAAAAAAATTAATGTAAGGTCAATAATTGATTGAACAAAAGTTGTTTGTACCAACGGAAAAGAATTTATTGTGGTCGAATATTACTATCGCGTAACCTTCTGATATGTGCATTGGTCGAAGTATCTAGAAAATAAATAATTTTAAATAAAATGGGCTTTAAAAAGGACAGGAAACTACAGTGACTGAAAGAAAAATAATAGTTAATCTGCATCGTAACGGCAAATCATACGAACGTAGTGAGAAAAAATTGTTGCACTGTTCGTACTGTTATTAAAAGGTTTAACAATAGCGATAATTTTCAAATATGTCACGAATAGGGCGAACATCTAAATTTACAGAATTCAAAAGAAAAAATTATTATACAAACTAAAAAGGATGCTCATACTTTAGCGTTGGAAATTACTTCAATAATTAGAGAACAGAATAATAAAGATATTAGTGCTAAAATCGTACGGAGAGTTCTGCACCGTGCTGATTATAGAGCAAGGGTTGTCAGAATGAAACCGTACATTAACAAAATCAACTGAAAAAAACACTTGCAGTTCGCAAACCAGTATGTTGATAAAAATAATGATTTTTGGAAGACAGTAATATTTTCAGACGAATGTAATTAAAATATCTTTCATTCGGATGGACGATCTCTTGTTTGGAGGAAGCAAAACACAGAATTCGAATTAAAGAATTTACATCAAACAGTTAAACATGGGGGTGGAAGTATCCTAGTGTGGGGATGTATGGCTACAGGAGGCGTTCTTTGTCTTGTCTTCATTGATGGAATAATGAACAAAACGGTTTATTTAAAAATTTTACAAAAAAATCTACGAGAAAGTGCTGAAAAACTGAATATTGCCAACAGTTTCTATTTTCAACAAGACAACGATCTAAAATATACAGCTTATGTAGTAAAAGAGTGAATAGCTTATAAAAAATCACATCAATTAAACATCCCTCATCAGTGACCTGATCTGAATCCTATAGAAAATCTGTGGAATAAACTAGAGAAGCGGATCAGTAAACATCACATTGCAAACAAAAGTCAATGGAAGGAAATTCTTCTACGAGAATGGACGCCCTTAGAGCAAGAAATTATTCAAAAACTAGTTCACTCCATGCCAAATCGTCTAAGAAAAGTTATCAAGAAAAAAGTAGTTTCTACAACATTTTAATTTTGTATATGGTTTTGTATAGGTGATTGTGCTAATACTTTTGTCTATTCAACTTTTAACATTATGTTCATTTTAAATTTATTTTATCTATTTCATTTGAGTTTAACATTTTTTTTTTGCATAAAATTTAGATTTTGGTTGGAGATATAACATAATTTTGGGGTTAGAGGCGCATCTGCAACTGAGAAGGTTATTTAGCGACTGGACCTACATCTTAACGTGGGTTCCGAACCACGGTCATCAGCTACCGAAAACCCTGGTCAGCACCCCCCCCCCTCGGGCTATCAAACCTTGGTTTTGTGCTTAACCGAAAGTATCTCGAGAAGCCTACCGACTGGCGAGTGACCAACGTAGAACACCTCTCAGAAGGCACCCGGCCTTACCCAGCCTCAAACTGGCGTCACTGAGGGGTGATTCCTTGTCGGATTTTACACTCTTACCTAGAAACATTCACAAGAATTATAGAAACACTTTTTTTTGCCTAGTACAGCATTTGAACCCGCTCCACATACTGACGTAACGTAAGGCTGGCGCCTTAGGTACCACAGCTAATGTGGCTCTAGGTATAAAATAGACAGTTAACTACATTTTTTTACTTTTGTATTTTGGAAATATATATTTTTATTTAAAACAAAATGTACCGTGCCAGTACTTTTTTCTCCCATTGTACATTTAATTAAATTACAGTAAAAACATTTATAAATATATAGGATGGTTTCCGTTGAAAGGTATATTAGACGTTTAAGGAGAACTATTTAAAGTAAATTTTTTTTATTTTAGATACTTACGTAAGTACAGTTCTTTAATAGATTGCTTTATAATAATATGAGATTTTTTTTTTTAATTATTATTATTATTTCGTATATTAGCAATCAGAATTACAATATTCTATAAGCTAATGTGATGGCTTGAGGGCTAGACTTCCCTATATTGGCGTGATGAGGTGACTCCCCCAACGACGAGTCCCCATTATCCTTCTATCAGGTCTGTTGGCCAGTTTCTTTTTAGTCTTCTATTATTTGTTGGATTCAAAACAGGCTGTAGTAGGGTGTTAGGATGGCTTTCCAATTTGTGGTGATATTTTATGCTGCTGCTCTTGATCACGCTGCTGCTCTTGATCACGTCCTTAACATAGGGTATCTGGAGATCTTCGTGAAGAGTGTGGTTTGATATGTACCAAGGTGCGTCGGCAATCATTCGTAATATTTTGGACTGACATCTTTGGATAATGGCTAAATTTGATTTACTGGTACATCCCCAAAGTTCTATCCCATAAGTCCAAATTGGCTTAATGATAGCCTTGTATAATAGAATTTTGTTATCTAAAGATAAGTTAGACTTTCTTCCGATAAGCCAGCTCAATTCTTTTACTTTTAGGTCAATTTGTTTTCTTTTTTTGACTATATGGGTTTTCCACGTAAGTTTACTGTCCAAGTGTATACCTAAATATTTTGTATTCGTGAATGTTGGGATTTCTACGTTATTAAAATGTAAGCTAGGGCACTGCCTTTTCCTGAGGGTAAAGTTACCTTGCGCTGATTTTGTCTCATTTATTTTAATTTTCCACTTTCGAGTCCAGGTTTGAATTAGGTTCAGGTGGGTTTGTAGTTTGTTTGAGGCTTCGACTGGGTTTATATTTGATGAAAGTGTGACTGTGTCATCAGCAAATGTACCAATTGTGGTGTATTTTGTTATTGGGAGATCAGCCGTATAGAGTTCGTAGAGCAAGGGGCCGATAACGCTGCCTTGTGGAACTCCCGATCTAATGGTATATTTTTCCGATGTGCTATCGTTTATTTTAACTTTGAATTTCCTTTCAATGAGATAGGATTTTAAGAGATGGTAATATGTTATAGGAAGAGATTTTTTGATTTTGAATAGTAGGCTATCATGCCAAACCTTGTCGAAAGCCTTACTGACATCTAGGAACACTGATGTACAGTATTGTTTGTTTTCTATTGCTCTATTTATTTCATGGGTTATGCGATGAGTCTGTTGCGTAGTTGAATGGTTTTGTCTAAAGCCAAACTGGTGTGCAGGAATCCAGTTTTCTGTATCGGGGTCACTATTTATTCTGTTGAGTATAAGTCTTTCAAAAAGTTTTGACATAACGGTCAGTAGACTTATAGGTCGGTATGATGAAGCTTCTGTCAGATCTTTTCCGACTTTGAGTATTGGGATTATTAGAGCAATTTTCAGTTGTTTAGGCCAGTAATTGCATTTCAACATAGCATTGAGTATGTAACTGATTAATACTATCCCTTTTCTTGGAAGTTCCTTTAACATTTTAGGGGTAATTTTATCGATACCTGGAGCTTTTTTTGTATTCAGTCAACTAATTTCTCTTTTGACTTCTTTTGGAGTAACAACCTGAATGGATGGTATGTCCGTCATGATGGCAGCCAATTCTCTTTCTATTTCCTTTCTAGTTCCTCGTCGTTTGGAGTAAATACTTCAGCAAAATATTTAGCAAGCACGGTCGCTTTTTCTTCGTCGCTTCTGGCCCAGTTACAATTTGGTATTTCTTCGTTGCGAATGGGTGTAGCTTGTATTTTAGGTTTTCTCTTATGTTTGATTGGTTCCCAAATTGTATTGTCAAATCTGTTGAGCTTTGTAACATATTCTTGAAATGATCTCTCTCGAGCTTCTTTTAGTTTTAATTTCAAATTATTAATCGCTCTATTTAAGATAGTTTTATCTGACGGAGCCTGGGTTCGATGCCACTTGGCTCTCGCTTTGCCTTTTATAGCTATAAGTTTTTTTATCTGTAACGGTATTTTATTGTAATATTTTTATTGTAACGGTATTTTATCTGTAACGGCTTTATAATAATATGAGATGATAATTAATTTATCGCATACAGAGCGTCTACAAAATAGGGCGATTTTGTAGAACTTAAAATATCATGTTATGTAGGAATAGAGCACGGTATAATAAATACTAAGGTAAGATATTGCGCATGGTGGGCAGAGCTTTGTTGGCGGGAATACGTCATCCATTGAGTAAAATTCGAACATCATAGTTTTGACATCATAGTTTTGACATCATAGTTTTGATAACAATGCGTTGTGCTGTGTTTGGGTGTAACTCCGACAATCAGTCGAAAAAAAACCCTTGTGATTTGAAGTTTTTTCATTTTCCCAAGAATGAAGTTGCGTGTAAGAAGTGGATCCATGCCACAAAAAGACTGGATAAGTTTAACCTGAAAACGGCTTGTATTTGTTTGAAACACTTTTTAAATAGCGATTTCAAGGAAAATCGTCAACATAAATTGCTAAATTACACACCAAAAAGTTACCGAGGATTGAAGGATGATGTTGTACCGACTCAAAATCTTGCATTTAGTTCTGTTACCATTACCAAATGAACAATCTGCAAGAATTGAAAAAAAGAAGAGAAAAGAAGTCGTCGCAGAGTTGTTAACCAGGTAATTATCACAAGAGAAAAATAATTAAAATAGAAATTAAACCCAAAAATATTGAATCATGTTTATAAATTTGTTGCTTTAAAGAGTATGGTGTTTTCTTTATTTATGCTTGATTAGATGTGGGGATGGTGGTAGAATAGTAATGATGGTGATGGTGATGGTAGTAATATTTCTAATATTCCATGTTTATCAAGAAATTCGACTCCAAAAATGATCAAATAATGACTTATGTTGAACAGTGCTCATGAAGGAGATATTGACGAGGATCTTCATGAACTTGAATATGATGGGCTCGAACATTTAGCTGGATATATATGTGTCAAGTTAAACGATTCCAGTTTAGAAAGACCCAACACACCAAAATATACCTGAACTGATCATTTAAGTGAAGGAGGTTTACACAAACCTTCTGAAGACTTTCTTTCATAAATGAAACAGCTTAACAATTTTTTAATTCTGTTAATGGAGAATTATTGACCAAAAATTATTTGAATAATTTGATGCTTAGAAGTGCCACATTGAATACCCAGAAAAAGCAAAAAAAACTATATTTTCGATCGCGAATGTAAGTTTAAAATTAGGTAAAAGAAAAATGACTAAAACTATTATATAATTACACTTATGGCTAATTCACAATGGACATAAGATTAAGAAATATGTACAATTTTAAATTTAGGAAAATAAATGTTGACATTTTTAATACTAATATAAAATATGGCTAGATATGTTGAATAATTAATATTTTATTTGTGACAAAAAATATCGAATTTAGCTGGATATTACATTTTAAAACCAATATTTACAACATTTCGCAACAACAATTTGCATATTACAATTTTATATAACCAATGTATATTATTTTTTACATACATTTTAAACTGAGAAACAAAATGATTTATTTATACACATTTCAAATAATCGTAATAAATAATATTAATCTATAAAACGAAATGTTTTTGTCGATAAATATAAACTATTCGAACTATCGAAGTTATATTTTTCTGTAAATAGTGTCTACAATTCTGTAGTTTGTTGCCCACATTGATAAAGTATTTGTCCTCAATATAAAGCCTTATTTCCAATTACAATGCATTTAAATTGTATTTCAAAGTCTAGCAACGAAGATATTTGAATTTTACTCAACGAGTAACGTCATGCGCAAACCGAACGCATTTTGGTATGCAGGAATATCAGGCCCTGGGAATAGAGCACCTTGTATTTTATAGTGGAGCAAAAAAAAATTCTATATGGGTGAATATACAAAAATTGGGTAACTCAATGTCATCAGCCAATAGATACGAAGTATTATTATATTTTATTGATATCACAATTTATTTTAAAATAATTAAAAGTCCTTTATTTGGCCACCCAATTTCAGCTTTTTAGTTTAAATACAAGTTAGTAATAAAACACAATAAATGCTTAAAACGTCAGTCCTTTGGTATGTCACAATCCCGAAAATCAGCAATCAAGTGACTGTCTATTAAACATTATCATCGATTTAAGAAAACTTACGAATTCACTACAATCTGTGACGTACATAGTAATGTATATCGTAACTTTCATAATGTAATATGCTCCAATTTATTTTTAAAAAAATAAGAAACTTTGTCTTTAGTTTCATTCGTCAGTCCGTCGTGTATTGTTTAAATTTGAAATTCGCGCCAAATATCACCGACTCAAGGTCAAATCCCTGTTTGAATTTTAAAGTTGGTAATGAAGTTAGCTGCGGACCGCGCCATTTAATGGCCGGCATTGGTGTACCAGTGTTACAGTTGTGTTTACGTATACACGTGCTGAGCCAGTGAAAATTTCAGTCCCTTGATGAGTCGTTATTTTTTTGTTAAGAGAGATTTATTTTTATTTATACTTATTTAACTATGATTTGTTAAAATGTAGCTTGTTGATATTGGAAATTACCAAAAGAAACATTAGTTTTAATTATAACTTACGATTTATGTCTTTTTCGTCAGTCCGTTGGCGTCAGGTATTGCGCCAGAGGACTGACGTGTTTTCATGGTACTGATCTTTTTTGTTTTAGAGCACTTTAATCTTAATTGCTATCGTCTATAAACATTTCTATTTCATATTTCAGTTTGAAACATCATGCGGCATGCTAAAAACAAATTGACCAGGGAAGATATATTTAAAAAAAGAGAGAAGCCGAAAAGGCTCGTTTGGTCAGAATTAAAAGCGACCCCATTAAATTAGCGGAATACAAAGAAAAACAAAAACTGCATTACTTAAGAAAAAAAGAGAAAGGACAAAGAAAAAAAGTTAAGGAAATGACACCACGGGAGCAACGAATAACTAGAAAAAAATGGAAAAATGATTCATCCAACTACATACAAAAGAAGCAGCTCTTGAAACAAACTCCTAATGATTTTATACGCCAGAATACTGCAACTACTGACGATGAAATACAACCCATAGTTCGTGAAGAAAACAGAACTGTTATTAACGAAGACTAAAGAGCAAAAGAAGCTAAAAAGAGAAGAGAAAGACAGAGAAAGTCTAGACATAGTACACCAGTGTAATGTCATTAAGCAATTGAAAGAGTCTTTATCTGAAACCGATGCCATGGTACATATGGATTTTTCTTAAAATTTTTGAAAATCAGGAAATCCAATCCTCCCATTTTGGAGGTTCGCGAGCCCAAATATCATTACATACTGTTGTCGTTTATCTAAAAAACTTCGTTGTTTCACACTGCACTATCTCATCTAATTTGTCTCACAACGCTGGAGCAATTTGGGCCCATCTGAAACCTGTACTGGCATCACTGCCATTAAATATTGAAAACATTCACTTTCTCAGTGATGGTCCTGTAACGCAATACAGGAACAAATCTATGTTTTATGTATTATGCTGTAAACTGCAAGACATGCTCCCTAATATTATAAAATATACCTGGAACTTTCATGAAGCTGGACATGGGAAGGGGGCACTCGATGGTGTAGGAGCCACTTGTAAACGAACAGCAGATCAAGTGATTGCTGCAGGTGGAGATATAACTAACTTGAATGAGTTTGCTACTACTGTCATTCGTGAAAGATGTCTAGGTATAAAGGTGGATGTGATCGAAGGGTGTGAAATTGAGCAGATGAACACCATCATTAATGATAAGTCGTCTGAAATGGTCGCTTTTAAGGGGACCCTATCGGTGCATCAGGTGACTGGCACAGCTTATATTCCAAATAATCTTACAATGAAGTCACTAAGTTGTTTCTGCAATCCTGATGGATGTGATCATTATAAGCTAGGATCTATTAAGTATCAAACAGAATTATGTGCTAAAAATAGTATACGTCTAAATACTTCTACCATATTCTCAGATTCTGAAGATGATATACCACTATCTACAAACGTTAGAGACAATGATGATAGCTCTAAGTTAAACAACGATCTATCGGCACCACGAGTTAGTGGTTATTCGCAGCCTCAAAGTTGTTATAGTAGTGGTTTTATGTTTTATGGACATGTTTTAGTCAAATATGTCACAAAGAAAACAGAATATTATTACGCGGTGATCTGCTCTTCGGTTGATGATAAAGGCGGTGAATTGAGAGTGACTTTCCTCAAGACTTGTAACCAAAATGGCACTCTGTTTAAATTGGATGAAAGAGATGTGTCAGATGTTCCGGTGGACTAAATAATAAAAAAACTACCCGTACCAAACCTTATTACAAAAAGGAATAGAGTTTTTTATCAATTTAAGGAACAAATTGATGTTTTCGAAAATTAATATTTTATTGTTGCATAATTTTTAGTTTTTTGTGGAGAAAAAGATCTCATTTTATTTTAATTATTATTATTTCTTGTTGATGCCTTTAAGGCAAAGTTCATTATATTTACTTGAATTATAAGATCCATAAATAAAAATGACAAAAGACTGTTATGAAGACTGATATAGTTGATTTTCATAGTATTACATTGTAATTGTTATTAATTTCATGTTAATTAGTACTTTTAAGGTAAATATTTTCAGATTTTTGTTTCTAATGTTTGTTGATTACTTAGAAAATGTATACTGTTAAGTAAAACTAACTCAAAATGGTACAAGTAAAGTGAAAATAACGTTACGTTAAATGTCAAAAGACTGTTTTGTAGACTGAGATAGTATTTTCTACAGTATTACGTATTAATAATTATTTTTAATTCTTACTTAACGTGATTTTAATATTTAAAAGACATGTATCATTATTAAATACTAAGAGATTTGTACAAAGTTTTATTAAATTCCATTATAAATCTTATGAAGTTGTGTATTTTATCAGTTCTATGTCACTCTCGTCAGTCCCCTGGCAATGAGATTCTCAAATTTTGAAATCTCTCATAATCTACTTAAAAAAGTGACTGGCCCGATTTGGAACAATATATTCATTACATTAACTATCTCAAACACCTGAATTTGTAGAATTTTAATTTAATAACTCTAATAAACAAACTATCCTCAAAAGTTACCCAACTTTTATATAATCACCCATATCTAAAAGTGTTAAGTGATGATATACCTATTTTCAGCGGTTTGCGACTTATTAACAAAAAACCAAAATAATGCAAAAATAACGGTTTATTTTAGTAATGGTCAACGGCCGACCAGGGTGACATTCCTTCTAATCAAATATTATAAAAAAATATATATTTGATAATCCTAGCATGATAATTCATTATTAATGTATTTACATTTAAGAAATTTTCGCAGTAAAGAATGGAAGGAATTAGAACTACTTTTGCAAGACAGAAATGGCTTGACTTATAAATTAAACAATTGTACAGTAAAAGGAGTTGAAGTTCAAGCGTGCAATATTTACAAGAAATTACCTTTTAAATTAACTAATGTAGAACATGAATGTTGGTGCACTTTCCATAGGAATATGTTAACAGCAGTAAATAGTAAATTTATTAAAAATATGTCATCTTTAAATAAAAAAATCAAAAAACTCAAAACTCAGTGTTCGAAAGAACATATTCCGTTCAGTCAACTTTTTCAATGATTAATGTAACGCTCAGTAAACTTCACGGTTCATAATTTTTACACGCTTCATTAGGTAGGGTTATCATATAAATTGAACATAGTTTAGTTTTAAAATTAGATTAAATCATCTCCTGATGATGTTAACATGGTTAGTGAAACGTGCGTCGAGAAGTTTTTAATAAAGTGATTTGGTGTTAAATCTCCTCGAGTTTAGTACTTCACACCAAAGGTTCCAATAGAAGAATTGATTGTCTTAAATCATAAAAATCTTTAATAGGTCTTTAAAATTACGCGCGACCGCTTGAAGGTTAAAAAAAACAGATAAGATGTCAACAAATGTTATTAGTGATTTTACTTCGGTTCATCACGCCTCGGTTTTAACCAAATACCTCTACAATTAGTACTCTATCAAAAAACTACTCAATTAATAAACAGAACGAAGCGTTGGTGTTTAGAATTTCATTTAAAAAGGTTGATTGGCATGCTAGCTTTGAAGTGTGGACAATAAAACCGAATAACCAAATATGAAACCAAATTTTAGCAGTCAATATTGAAACAAAACGAAAATTCAATTGCTGTTGTTATGTTGAGTTTTCGATGAACTGGAGAGTTATTTAACCGGAACAGTACTAAATGTGTGACACCTATTATTGAACGGACTGTTATGTTGGACAAATATATAGGAGTTTTGAAAGTTATTCTGCTACAGTTTATAAAATTTAGAACATGTCCGATTAATAATAAAAAAAATAAATAACAATTTCAACATATATAAAAAACATTGTTTTTATTTTAATAATAAGCACATATTTTTGATGAAACACTAGTGGAAAATATTTTCGAAACGTAAAAATGTATGTTTTGAAAAATACTTGGAAATAAAACGTTGTAATAAATTTCCAAGTAATCAAAACAAGTTGAATATTGATGTACTTGTATAAATTAATTAATTATACTGGTGGCTCAATGCTAGAGCTCGATCTGACAACATTGTCGGTTTTCTTTTTTTGTATCGATGACAATTCAAATATTTTCGTGCAACGGGTACGCTGCGTTTTTTTGTTTCAGATTTGGGTGCAGTGCGACGTAAACTTTTTGAAAAATTTCACCAGGTTTATGGATACAGTGTTTTGTCACGGGCCCAGGTTTTTAGGTGGTTTAAGACAATATAAAAAGGCCGAGATTCTATTAAAGATGAACCTCACACTGATTGTCGATTGATTGTCAGAATGATCGGGAAAGCGTTGAATTTGACTCATGGGGGTTGTCATTCGATTTTTACTATTTAATTAGGTACGAAGAAAATGGCGAAAATGGTCCCGAAAAAAAATTTTGCTAGATTACAAGCACAACAAAAAGAAAATATTTCTTAACATTTTGAGGCGGATTGAAAGGGACCCAAAATTTCTAGAACGTGTTAGTGCTGGTAATAAATCTTAGATTTTTCCGAGTACGAAGGATTGAAAATTTAGAAATTATTTTAAACTTATTGGAAAATAAAAGACCATAATAGCATATATATATATATATATATATATATATATATATATATATATATATATATATATATATATATATATATATATATAGGAGTAGCAAAAAGGGGGATGGAAAGATGTATGCTTGGCATTACTAGACGAGATAGAAATACCTGCGCATGGATCAGAGAACAATCGAAAGTGAGTGACATCATTGGAAGAATAAAGCGATTGAAATGGAAGTTGGCAGGCCATGTAGCGAGGCTATGGGACGAAAGGTGGACCATGACAGTTCTGGACTGGATACCACTTGATCGTAAATGTCCACGGAGAAGACCGAAAACGCGATGGACTGATGATATTATGAAGTATATTGGACCCCAATGGCAGAGGAAAGCTCAGGACCGCGAGAGTTGGAAGCATGCTGAAGGGGCCTTCATCCTGGAGTGGATTGATACGGGTTGATGATATATATCTTAGAGTGTGTGTGTTTATTTATTTACTGAGTTAGTATGTGGCTATATATATATATATATATATATAGGAGTAGCAAAAAGGGGGATGGAAAGATGTATGCTTGGCATTACTAGACGAGATAGAAATACCTGCGCATGGATCAGAGAACCATCGAAAGTGAGTGACATCATTGGAAGAATAAAGCGATTGAAATGGAAGTTGGCAGGCCATGTAGCGAGGCTATGGGACGAAAGGTGGACCATGACAGTTCTGGACTGGATACCACTTGATCGTAAATGTCCACGGAGAAGACCGAAAACGCGATGGACTGATGATATTATGAAGTATATTGGACCCCAATGGCAGAGGAAAGCTCAGGACCGCGAGAGTTGGAAGCATGCTGAAGGGGCCTTCATCCTGGAGTGGATTGATACGGGTTGATGATGATATATATCTTAGAGTGTGTGTGTTTATTTATTTACTTAGTATGTGGCTATATATATATATATATATATATATATATATATATATATATATATATATATATATAATTAAACTGATCAAAAGACTTGAAATTTGGTATGCATTTGCTACGTAGAGATCAAATTTGAAAAAATTTACTACTAAACACCAAATCAGTTTTTTTTGTACTGCTTGACGCACGTCGATACGTCGATCAGATTAGATCATCTCTTGATGATGCTAACATGATTAGCGAAACGTGCGTCGAGCAGTAAAAAAAATGATTTGCTGTTTAGTGGTAAATCTCTTCAAGTTTAGTGTTTCACACCAAAGGTTCCAATAGAAAAATTGAACGTAGAGATCAATTAAGAACGGGTTTTGCATCCAATCCGCAAGTGTTACAGTCCAGTGGTGTTAAATACAAAAAAAACAGTTTTTTAACTATAAATCCTACAGATTTGAAACTTAGTAGGGATATACCTTATAATACATAAACATCTACAAAAAAATATAATTTTTTGAAAATCCTTTCACAAAGAGGTGAATTGGGAGGAAGTATTGTATAGTAAAAAAAATTAAAACACTCTCATTTTTAGACTGTATGTCCTATAGCCTTTAAACTTCGCAAAAATTTTCCTTATTTCCTTATTTCCTTATTTCCAAAGAGGGATCGCGGGGGCGTAAAATGTACAAATATCCCCGTTTTCTTTAACAGTCGGTCCTACAGACTTGAAACTTGGCAGATATATTCTTAAGACTTCACAGACATTCAATAAAGATGGGTTATACGAAAATCCGCCCCATGAGGGGTGGTGGGGGCGTGAAATGTACAAATATCCCCGTTTTCTTTAACAGTCGGTCCTACAGACTTGAAACTTGGCAGGAATTCTCTTTTTACTTCATGAAAAGTGATCAAGAACTGTTAATGCAAAATTAATTGGAATTAATAAAACATCTGAGTTGAATATAAAATCGAAAACCGCGTAGACGGCTGTGAGTATATCGCTTACAACTCGATCGATGTAAAAATGAATTAATGCTAACTTTAGCTTTATGGTGATATAGATATACTCATAAATTGAAATGATGGGGGCACGCAATTGCACGAAACGATTTATTCACTTGTCTTTTATAAAAGAAAAATATCTTCTTGATCCGAATAATGTGAGTGATTCCCACACTTTTTTTTTAATCGAGCACAATATTTTTAAACTAAACGAAGTTAGCAGCAAAGCCAAATAATACATGGAAATCAAATATTAAAATAATTGTTTTCTAATACGAAACGCTTGGAATATCTAATAGTTATTACACAACTTCCAATTTGATCTATTCAATTATGGTTCCTAATTATTTTTATTTGTTACAGGATGTAATCGTACATATTACGGCGTCATTGGGAAAACATACAATTTAGAGCTACACCGACCCAAAGAGGACAAAATTCCATTTGTTTGCCATCTAGCGTTTACAGCTGGAAGTGGTGAATATGGCGATCTAATCGAGGTAAATTTAAATTTTTGATTGATTTGTCCGTTACTTTGTGATAGTTCATTTTTTAAAAAGGAATAAAACAATTTTTTACTTTGTTAACTATCACTTTTATTCTTCTGCAATATATCATTTTATTATATTATTATAAATAATAGTAATAGATACCGTAAAAAATTGGTTTATTCCTTTTTTTGAGGTAAATTTAGTACACCGATTATTTTGATTACTCATATTATCATATCATCTGGCAACATTCAGAGACCATATAAATTAAATGTATATTTACTAGAACATAAAATTCGAGAATTTAAACCATACCAATGAAAAGTATCATGTTCATTATCATTATCAGTGATCCATTATCATGTTGATAACACTGATAAACACAGTGTTTATGAGATAGGCAATTTTTTGGTGTTTGTTGTTTAATTTGATACACTGAAAACAATCGAAACCCAACTTTTCTATCACACGCAGATTTTCAGCAACACGTAAATTTACATTTTGCAGTGGACATTATTTTTATCAATACTCAATTTAATTCCTGACTGCTACTGAATTTTAACCTTCTGGTAGTCACGCGACATTGTGCCGGTCTCTTAGATCGTTAAGCCAAAACAATTAATAAATTTCAAAAATCTCACAGAATTCTGCGTTTTATAGTACACAGTTTATTTACTGTAAATAAGGCTGAGGCTGCACTACGACTAAACCGCCGTGGTTTTTTACCAACGCGTTTTTAACGTGCAGCCTCTTTTTTCCCGCGACTGATTTTAAAACCGTGACATTTGGCTCGCGGGTAAAAACCGCGCTACAATTTGTAACCAATTGAACTCAGCAATTTGTCTTGACAACAATACATACTGCTCTCTTAAAATCCAGCTTCAAACTATGAAAATCGCGAGCAGTTTCGCGGTTTTCAATCGCAGTGTGTGCGTCTCGAGCGGTTTCGCGGTTATATCAGTTAACCGGTCACAGGAAAAATCCGAAATGCGGCCTAAATTATTTTAAACATATTTTCGTTTTCTATTCGATAAAAAAATATAATATTTAAATAATAACACAATTAAATAAATATAATATTAACAAAAAAACAAATTAAAATTAAACTTTTTTCTCGTAAATAGATATAAAAAAATAGTGTTCTCGAACTCGTAGTCTAGTATAGTAATTAGGCGTTCGTTTTCTTGAAACTTGGTATAACAGTCACTACAACTTACGTTAACATTTTCCAAACACAGCCCAGTACTACAGCTTTTACAAAAATTTTCCGTTTTTCTGTTAATTCACCAATACTGCTAAGTACTATACTACTATACTTCCAAGCCTGTTTGTTTAATATGTGGAATTTGTGTAGCAGTGCCGAAAAAAATTAACCTGGACAGACATTTCAAACAAATGCATAGTGATTTCAAAGCAAATATCCTGTCGAATCACATTTGCGAATGGAATTTATCAATAAAAAAAATCTTTAGCCAGCCAACAGTCCTTGTTTCATAAGAGAAATAACGAAATGGAAACTACGGTGAAGGCTTCTTATGAACTTTTTCTGTTGCTAGCCTGCAAGAAAAAACCTTTTTCTTGATTTTGAAAAAAAAATATAAACGTATTTCACATTAATTCAGGAAGTAGCTACCAAAGTCAGTAATGCCCCGAACTATTATAGATTTAAAAAAATAATATTCATTTTGCAGGGTTCATTCGGTTCGATAATTTTCAAGATGATACAAAAATGCTGATATTTTTACGAATCCTTTTCCAATTTCTATGCAAGATGTTAATATTGATACCTACCTGAAATCTATATCGAAATTATTGCTCTACAGCACCATACTACTCTGAAAAGATGTGGCAAAATAAATCTAAGCAAATATAAGGTACTTATTTCAACTGCATGTGATCGAAATTATATTGAATTTTGGAAATTTACATCAACAAGCAATTATGCAAATTTACACCATTTGGCTGCCAGATATTGTTATAGGTTTGGATCAACATATGTTTATGAACGAATTTTTTTTTATTATGAACATAATAAAATCAAAATATCGTTCAAGATTAACCTAAAATACATCTAAAACACCTAATTTTGTTAACATATTCAAGAACTAATCCTACTATGAATGACTTGGTAAAAAACTACAAATTCAAAAGGATTTGGAGATGTTGGCCCAGGCAATTTGGCACTATGTCTTTGTGCAGATGACAGGTCTGGGTACTTTGGTGAGTTTTGACTTTGTTGTGATACCCTTTATAGCAGTCAAGCAAAAATAATAATGAAACTTAATTTTTTTCTTTTTTTTGGGTTTTTCGCCATGATCTAAAACTCAAAAAAATATCTGTTCTTATGTAAATAAAGTATTACTGGGTAAAAAACAAAAAACCAAACGGAAACAAATTTCTCAATGATTCTTCTTCTGTAATAAATTTGCCTAATGAACAAATTTTAAAAAATACAAAAATTTTCTAAAATAAATACAAGCTTTTGAACGTTTTAAAGTAAAGTTTTGGGGTTAGAGGCGCATCAGCAATTGAAAAGGCTATTTAGCGACTGGACCTACAGCTTACCGTGGATTCCGAACCACGGTCATCAGCTACCGAAAACCCCGGTCAGCACCCCCCTCGGGCTATCAACCCTTGGTTTTGTGCTTAACCGAAAGAATCTCGAGAAGCCTACCAACTGACGCGTGACCAACGTAGAAAACCTCTCAGAAGGCATCCGGCCTTACCCAGACTCGAACTGGCGTAACTGAGGGGTGATTCCTTGTCAGATTTTACACTCTTACCTAGAAACATTCACAAGAATTTTAGAAAAACTTTTTTGCCTAGTACGGGATTCGAACCCGCTCCACATTAACTGCCGTAACGTAAGGCTGACGCCTTAGACACCACAGCTAATGTGGCTCCTTAACGTTTTAACTTACGTGATATATCGGTTAGTAGTTAAAGGCCATATGTCTAGATCCCTTAGCTTAACCCAGCAGACATCTCACCCATGGCACACAGCAGATATGTGAGACCCAGGATTTATCTTGATGATGTACAGGAAAACCAAAGTAACTCATATAATGTTTGGTTACTAATAGGATGAAATTTCAACGCTGAGAGATAAAAATTAATTCGCCACACATATAACAAAAACTACTCGGCTGATTTAAACACTTTCGTGGCATATTTAAAGCCTTAACGAAATCGATAAATTTAAATTTGTTGATAATGATAGAACATAAACACGTATATGAGATAAAATTGAATATGGAGCTGTCACAAAAAAAAACTCAAGGTAATTGAAAAAAAATAACATTGTTTTTGTAATGAGAGTAAATAAGTATAATCAAATATCATTACAAAACTGGTGTGATAAAAACAGTGTTTATCAGCATTATTAAAACCTAAAGTTATGTTTTCAACAGCAAAGCAGTAGATTGAGCAATTTAATTGAGGTAGTCGCACCGACGCGACGGTTTAGGCAGCACACGTGCGCCATATACAACGCTGTTGTATCACACGTTCAAGCGTCATCTAGATTAAAAATATGGCCAATTAAAACCTGGTATTCGAGTATTTAGAGCAACCAACATTCAAAATTAAATTCATAAATTCGCCGGCAATTCGTAAAGATACGTGCCGCTGTGGCGATAATTTTAAAACAAACTGCAAATAAATTTTATTTGATTATCGGATTTCTGCCCAGTTGCGCAAGAACTGTTATTGGTAAATTGAACGTTTAGTTTATTTGGTTGATCGATTTATGGATTACTTCATTTCTTCTAAATAGTTTCCGAAATTTAATCTGCTTAAATGTAGCTGCAAAAGTTTCAGCAATCGGATAGCCCTGATGGTTTAGACGTTTCATTGAAGTTAGAATCGTAATTGGTTTTAATTATAAATAGATGTACAAGTCTATGAAATAATATAAAAATACAGATTATTTAGAGTGATTTTTCAATTAAAATAAAAAAGAATCAAATTAGATGCATTGAAACTATTTTTTATGTGAAATAACATTCAATGGCATTAATGCTTGAAAATTATTTCGGACAAAAGTCCGGCGCGGCTACTTCTGACAAAGTGCATTCTGTCATTCCAATTTCCGACCATTTTTTCAAGCAATTGAGGTCTTATGTCTGCTGCTTTTGCTGTTGCTGTTTTATCGGCATCGACCAAAGATTTAACATAATAAATTACTTTACTACAAAACTACACGATTTTCACTGAATTATATTATTCTATATATATATATATATATATATATATATATATATATATATATATATATATATATATATATATATATATATATATATATATATATATATATATTGTTAGATTTTCTGCGTCCAATGAGATAGCAGTAGCTGAGTGTCATCAGATACCCAACCGTTGGGTTCCACAATCTCAAGCAACCACTTTTGTTGGTTGCTTGACCGGGAGACGCAGATTGTTGGGGAGGTCGGCAAAAACATGGGTTGTTGGCTGTGGATAGGGTTTCCCTATTCTTGATGGTATGGTATATGTCGACGCCCTAAAGAGTCTGAACCTCGAGAGACGAAACATATGTCATCCACTGGAAGGGATAGGTGGGGCTCCTTCCCGGTATATATATATATATATATATATATATATATATATATATATATATATATATATATATATATATATATATATATATATATATATATATATATTATTCACGTGTGGGCCCTAGTGGACCACGCGAAGTACAATTAGAGGCGTTTGTTGTTGTTAGCCTTCCTTTGTGCCCATACTAATTTCATTCTTTCGCTATGAGCTTTTTTCCTTTCGTCAGACCAAGTTGTTCCAGTTTTCCTACATTTTTCTCTCTGGCCAACCTTCCAAACGTTCACCTTGTGTCTGAAACAGCCTCTATCCTGAATTTCACTTTGTGAAATATTTGCTGATCTTAGGTCCTCTTTAATTGCCGCAATCCATTTAATTATTTCTACTTTAGCTTTACTCCTATTTTAATAAAATTCGACTATTTGTCTAGGTAACCTACTCGGATGTCCTCGATGTCCCTCTTTCTATTCAAAATTAGCGTTTCTGCAGCATATAGACATTCTGGCTTAATAACTGTGTTGTAATGTCTCAGTTTTGTGTTTTTAGATAGGCATTTTTTGTTGTAAATGTTTTGTGTAAGTCTCAATGCCGTTTCCATTTTTTGACATCTACCCTTATTGGCCGCTTTTTCCAACCCATTTTCCATGATTATTTCACCCAAATATTTGAATTGAGAGACTCTAGAGAATTGAGAGATGTTACCATATTTTGTTTTTAGAAATGGCGTTCTTAGTCTGTTGCAGGTCATGTATTGTGTCTTTTCAAAGGAATTTTAGAGTCCTACATTTTCTGCTGTTTCTTTTAGGATTATAATCTGTTTCTGTGCCGTTAATACATCTTGAGCTAAAATTGCTAGATCATCAGCAAATGCCAGACAATCAATTTTGATGTTGGTTCTCCCCAGTTTAATGGGCTTCTCAATATTCAGGGCCGACTTTTTTTCACGCCACTCCTGTATTACTTTTTCTAGAACACAGTTAAATAAGAGTGGCGAGAGTCCATCCCCTTGTCTCACTCCAGTTTTAATTTCGAAGGGCTCCGAGATCTCACCCATGAATTTAACTTTTGACCTTGTGTTAGTTAACGTTGCTTTAATAATTGCCAGCGTTTTCAGATCTAGTCCTTGTTCTTTCAAGATTCGGAATAAAGATTCGCGGTCAATAGAATCATATCCTTTTTTGAAATCCACAAATGTACAGACGAGATTTTTATTGTACAGTTTTTGATGTTTTGATGTTTGATGTTTTGATTCAGGATCTGTTCAGGGCAGGATCTGCCCGGTCGAAAACCTGCTTGATATTCACCAATTTTAGGTTCTAACTATCCCTGTGCTCTGTCTATCTTGTAACAAACTTGTCTCTATCTTGTAACAAACTGGGAGAAGAGATATCCCTCTATAGTTATTTATATCCGTTCTATCTCCTTTCTTATGTAGTGGATGGATTAGAGTATCTTTCCAATCTTCCGGAATCCGTTCGGTTCGCCAAACTTCTTATAGAATTTTGGTTATTTCCTTGATTCTACCTGGACCAGCGGATTTCAAAAGTTCAGCAGTGATTCCATCTTCACCAGAAGCCTTGTCATTTTTAAGCCGCTTGATTTGCCTAATTATTTCATCTTCATTCGGTGGTAATGAATCTGGGTTTGTTTGTTTAGGTTTTAGTGTTGTTAATTTGTTTAAGGGCTCAGAACAGTTTAGTATTTGTTCAAAATATTTCGCAAGTTCTTTGCAATTATCTTGGTTATTTAGAGCTAATTGTCCGTTTTCTTTTGGAAGCAAAGACTTTGCGGTTGATAGCCTGTTAATTTAGTTTTAAATGTTTTGTAAAAGTTTCGGGTGTTATTTTTTTGGAAATCTTTCTCTATTTCATTAAGTTGATTGTTTTCATATTTTCTTTTAGTTTCTCTAATTAGCTTCGATGTTTCTTTTCTTACTTCCAAAAAGATGTTATAGTTTATTGCTGTTTTTTGACTGTTCCAATCTTTGAATGCTTTACTTCGGCTTAATACTGCTTGCTCGCAAACTTCATCCCACCACGGATATTTTCTACGTTTATGTAAAGGGACCAACTTTAAGGCCGTTTTAATAATTTTTTGTTTCAATTCTTGCCAGTTCTGTGCTGGTTGTTTATCAAGCTCTTCTGTTAGGGATGGTTTTATTTTCGTTGGGTCAAACTTTGGTATTAGCTGCCCCTTTTAAATAAGTTTTCGAGGTTTTAAGCTAAGTTTGATTCTACTCAAGTAGTGATCCGTGTCTATATTAGCTCCTTTCCTGACTTGAACATTCAAAATCTCTTTAAAATTGGGGTACGAAATGGCAACATGGTCAATTTGAAATTCACCCATGTACGTGTTTGGGCACTTCCAGGTCTTTTGTTTTGATATTTTCTTCTTAAAATGGGTTGACATTATTTTTAGATTAAACTGCGAACATAGTTCAACCAATCTTCTACCATTATGGTTTGTCCATTTATGAGCGGGAAAACTGCCGACTGTTTTCCTGTACTTTTTTTCTTTCCCTAGCTGGGCGTTGAAATCACCCAATAGGATTTTTACATGGTTAGAGGGAATTTTAGAGATAGTCTTTTCTAGAATTTCCCAGGACTTATTTACTTTTTCAGGATTAGATTTATTTTCTTCATTAACTGTCATAAGTCGATTATTTACTGGCTGGACATTTGTTATAGAACCAAGAATGTTTCTTGAGACAGCGAAAGCAACACCGAGATGTGATATATTTTTGAGTATTCTTTTGTTCGTTTTACTTTTAAAAAGTCTGTAGTTGCCGAATTTCAAGGTGTTATCATCTGTCAATCTAGTTTCTTGCAAAGCTAAAATTTGGATTTTTTGCTGATTTAATGTTCGCCCCAATTCGTGTAGTTTTCCTGGACGCAGGAGAGAATTGATATTTACCGTTCCAAAGAAAGTTTTTGTTTTTGGTTTCAGACGTTGGCCAGAGGTCTCCGACTCCCTCTGAAAGATTTTGCGTTTAAGCCCGGACGCCCCAGAATCCGAAAGTCCGGTTGTACCAGCAAAGCTGGCAGAGGATTGTCTACCTCCTGGGGTAATTTTGTAATTACTAGAACGCTTCATCTTGTACTTTGAATTAAAGGTTTGAACCATGACGGTTCAGAGGTTAAGACTGGAGGGGTTAGTTCCAGAATTTAAATATCAGCCGCACCACTGGTGAACAGACACTGACTACTCAACCGCTTGATACAAGTCAGACGCTAAGTGGATTTTTTTTTATATATATTAATATATATTAACATACATATACATATATACACACACATATACATATATATATATATATATATATATATATATATATATATATATATATATATATATATATATATATATATATATATATATATATATATACATACATACATATATACATATATATACATACATACATATATATATATATATATATATATATATATATATATATATATATATATATATATATATATATATAATATTAAAACAATAAATGGCAATTGTACTATCCTTAAACAATTAAATGTTATCAAGAGAGCGTGAAAGAATGGTAAGGTCGAAGAAGGGCAAAGTGGATTCCGTGAGCTACTGCAGAAAGGCAACCATTTTGAGATTGCTTTATCGAAGCGCTTTGCTGTGTTGCTAGAGCCGGAGGAAATGAAAATAACCAATCAGTATGAAGATATTATCAACAATGTGCTTAAAATGGCTGCTCATTAGTACCAATAGAAAAATATTCTAAGCAGTTAAAAAACTGCAATGAAACTATTGAATTAACGAAAAAACGGCGGACAATGGAGGATACAGACAGCCTTTTTGACAGGGTTAAGCTTTATAAAACTATAGGAAGTACTGTTCGATAGAAGAAGAATATTATTATTAGTCAGTGCTACAGGCCTTGGAGGCCCTTGACTTTCTGTTATCCTTGCACCGCTAAGTGTCAGTCTATTGCATTACCCATATTACGACTGCCATTTGAGATATCGACCTCGTTCAACCTAAATTTAAAAACCGACGTGGGGCAGCCCACTCTCAGGGCCAACCAGTATCATTAATCAAAATAAACTTAAGAACAAGAGCCTGAGCAAACCAATCAAATTTAGCAGCCATTATAAGAAAATCCCAATATTATTCTCAAATTCACCGACTTTAAATGACAAATACAACAAAGCAACACCATTCTGTCTTTCATTAAGCAGAAAGTAAATTCATGTAAATTGGCGATTCCTCACAAACTTAATTGTTTCTGAAAACCTTATCTAGTAACCCAGGGTCCAATTGTTTTGAAATCTGATTTCAAAACACTGACCATGGAAACCCTGTTTGGAGCTCTCTTCAGCATGTTCCTTACAAAGCAGACACGAGTCTACCATCGCACTGCCAAATACAAATTCAAAAGCTACTTTATGATACCAAAGCATTGTTTTCCTCACTGAGAAAAAGCAACCCGCGATCCGGTCTGACACCTGTTCACCCCTATCACAATCCAAGACAGCCCTCGACCTCGCAGATTCTTGACCAGCTTCACCAGTAAGCAACACGTCCCCACTGTGCTTTATGTACAAATATAAGTTACTACTCTTTCTCGTAAACAATCAATTCAAGGCGAAATACGCGACCATCTTCACCTACTCATTTTAGTGTCGCACTCATTTCATCTTGGTAGTCGAGCGATCGGTGTAGAGACGGCAGAAGTGTGTTGTTTTGTCGGTGCTTAAAATATTTTCAAGGTATGTAGAAAATAAGTATTTTTCGTTGCAAATTTGTAAAAATACTCTTACTATACATTTATCGTGTTCTTTGTTGTTTGTTTTGATAGTTTTGATACGTTTTATTGCATAGCTATTGTTGTTTGTAAAACACGGCAAAGTTTGAGCCAGCCTATAATTCTTAATATGGACAGTCACTGGACGTTTAATTATGAAATATTCTATATTTGGGGTCTCATAATTTGATGGTTGAATATATCTTTCTCATCATCATCATCAGCCTGTATCGATCCACTGCAGGAGGAAGGCCTCTTCAGCATGCTTCCAACTTTCACGGTCCTGGGCTTTCCTCTGCCACTCGGGTCCAATATACGAGGGTTGATCCAAAAGTAAGTTTCCCAAAGAGCTGCAGCAGCGTTGGAAGCTGCTAGGCGAAATTCGACAACACCGCTGTGCACGGCAGATCCCCCACTCCCTTTTCCGCCCGCGAGCGCTGCGCTACGCCGCTCAGTCTTGGCTCAGCAGCCGTTCGCGATGGAGCCTCTTATTGTTGATCCCGCCAGGTGCGAAATTCGATCGGTTATTCGGTTTTTGCATGCGACAGGAATTCCACCTGTGGAAATTCATCGAAAGTTGACACAAGTTTACGGCGACAAGTGTATGTCCGTTCAAATGGTCCGACATTGGTGCAGGGAATTTAGTGACGGACGGAAGGAGGTTCACGACGAAGAGCGGAGTGGAAGACCTGCAGTTTCGGAGTCGATTGTCGAGAAGATCGAACGCGAAATGCTTCAAAACCGGAGAATCACCATCCGTGAACTCGTTGATAGGATTCCTGGGAGTTCTTACGGTACAGTGGAAAGAATTTTGACTGAAAAGTTGGGGTATCACAAGTGTTGCGCTCGATGGGTACCGCGCATGCTGACAGCAGAACACAAGGAGAAACGCCTCGATTGTGCTCGACAGTTTCTTCAAAAGTGTCAAGACGATAAGGAAGAATTTTTGGACTCCATCGTGACCGGTGACGAAACGTGGGTTTTTCATTTCACCCCCGAAACCAAAGAAAAGTCTAAACAGTGGCGTCACTCAGGGTCACCAGTCACAAAGAAGTTCAAGCAAACTCCTTCTGCTGGCAAAATCATGGCCACTGTCTTTTGGGATCGCAAGGGGATACTGCTGATCGAGTTCCTGACACCCGGGACAACAATAAACTCGGACAGGTATTGTGAGACACTCACTAAACTCAGGCGTGCTATCCAGAACCGCAGGAGAGGACGCCTGACAACAGGTGTAACGCTGCTTCACGATAACGCCCGACCTCACACTTCCCGCAAAACCCAGGAACTTTTGGAGCAGTTTGGATGGACTGTCATGCCCCACCCACCTTACAGTCCGGACCTCGCGCCCAGCGACTATCACTTGTTCCCCAAGTTAAAAGAACACCTGAGTGGCAAACGCTTCCGGAACGACGAGGAAGTGAAACAAGAGGTGCAGCGCTTTCTTAAGGGTTTGGCGGCGGAGGTGTACGACATGGGCATACAAAAGTTGGAGCACCGTCTACAAAAATGTGTTGATCGAAATGGCGATTATGTCGAAAAATAGAGGAAAGTTTCATCTTTCCGACGATGTAAATTTTAATGAAAATAAACATAGTTGTCTATTTGAAAAAATGAAGGGAAACTTACTTTTGGATCGACCCTCGTACTTCACGATGTCATCAATCTATCGTGCTTTCGGTCTTCTTCGCGGACGTTTGCGATCAAGCGGTATCTACTCCAGGATTGCCTTGGTCCATCTGTCGTCCTATCGCCTCGCTATATGGCCTGCCCATCTCCATTTCAATTGCTTTACTCTTCCAATGATGTCACAGACTTTTGTTTGTTCCCTGATCCATGTGCAGGATTTTCTGTCTCGTCTTGTAATGCCAAGCATACATCTTTCCATTCCCCTCTGTACCACCCGAAGTTTTTGAATTGATTGCGATGTGAGTGTCCAGGTTTCACTTTCGTATGTCATAACGGGCAGAACGCACTGATCGAAGACTTTTCTTTTCAGGCAAAGTGGGAGTCTGCTCTTAAACACTATATTGAGCCTACCAAATACCTGCCAGCCACATTTAACACGCCGTTCCACCTCCCGGGCGGTATTCCCCTCCATTGAAATCCTCTGCCCAAGATATATAAAGCTGTCCACAATCTCTAAATCCCTTCCTAAAACTGAAATTCTTCTGTCCTGAGCGAAGTTATTGAACATAACCTGGCTCTTTCTCAGGTTTATTTTCAAGCCAAATGGTTCGTCGGCCCTTAGCAGTTCTTATATGCGTCTTTGCAGGTCCTCTGAGTCTTGTGAAATGAGAATAATATCATCTGCAAATCTAAGATGGTTTAAGTTTGCACCATTGATCTTTACACCATCCTGTTCCCAATCCAGTTTACGGAATATTTCTTCAAGGCCAGCCGAGAAAGGAATAGGCGATATTGCGTCACCCTGCCGTACATCTGGTTCTATATTAATTCCCACTTCAAGATCATCAAGGTGAATTGTGGCTGTAGCTCCATCATATATCGATCCTAATAGGTTTACATAGGCTCTGTCTACACCTTGGCTAAGTGCATCCATTATCGCATGCTTTGAGATGGAATCAAATGCTTTTTCGTAGTCGATAAAAGCCAAGCACAGTGGCATGGTGTACTTGTTGTGTCTTTCTATGACCTGCTATACAACCTGGATGTGATCCATTGTACTGAACCCACTTCTGAATCCTGCCTGTTCTCTTGGGTGTGCGTAATTCAGTTTTAATATTCTTTTAGAAATTAGCTTACTGAAAACTTTGTACATTACTGATAGGAGGCTTATTGGACGGTAGTTCTTTAAATCTTCCTGTGCTCCTTTTTTATGTAAAAGGATCACTTCTGTATTTTTCCATAAGTCAGACACTTTTTGTTCTTTTAGGCATTTTGAGTATAATATTGCCAGTGTTTTATGTAACGTCCGACCACCAGCTTCCAGCATTTCGACAGTTACACTGTCTTTTCCTGGAGCGTTGCCGTTTTTCATCGATTCTATAGCGTTTGCTACTTCCTCCACTAGGATATCTGGCATGTGTTCCTCCGTGGGCATTGTTGTCTTTGATTGGTTCTGATCCTCGTATAACAGGGAATAAAATTTTCTGTCAATCTAATAGTCTGGTCATTGCCTTCATAGAATGCAGACGCGTTCTGAAGAGCAAACAAAGTGAGGTTAAGTCTCATAAGGTGTGGTAAGGTTGCGCAATATTGCGCAATCGTTTGTGAAACGTTTAATGTAGTGTTGTGCAACGCATTGTTCATAATGAACAATACCAAAAATAAAACTCTTTGGATGAATTAATCCAAGAAGCACAAAACCATTTAACAGAAGATTTCTGGCGTATCTTGGAGAAACAATCTTCAAGTGTGGGTAGTGCTCTAGGATTCAACCAAACTACAGCAAAAAAAATATTTTTGCACCTGAAGCGTAAGATATTAGATGTACCAACGTCTAATAACAAAGACCAACAGACTCCAGAGACCACACGACCCGAAGATGGAGACGATCAAGTCCCTATCATGGAAGAACATCAGCCGATATTCTTCCAACCCAAAAGACGTAAGGAAAAGAGAGTGCCGACGGCTTTGGGAGGTAGCTGTTTCGAATCTACTCTAGTACTTCGTCAAACCAAAAGGACCGACCAACGTGGAGGCAATATCCGTTGCAGCCATGGTCAACCCCAAACCGAATCAATTCTGAAAGCCACTAACAGCTGGAAGAAACCAACAAAGATAAGACGGGTCAGTGCCATGTCCCGCAAAAAACGAAGGAGAAAATCCTACCAATTTACAGCTGCGAATATTTAATCTCCGCAGCACCAAAAAGAATCAGGCGAAGCAACCCATCTCAATCATTCTCTCAACCAACACCTTTAATGCAACACAACATCAAGCTGAAGGAAGAATGCAAGATCCACGATCGAACATTCCGCTCCGGACCCCAAAGTGCGCGAAATTTATCGTAAATCTCAGCGGTTTCGGGTCTTGCGACCCGATTCCGTAGCAGCAAAATAATTCAGTTATTTCAATAATCAAAATTCATGGATGAATTTTACCAAACAAAGTAAGAACGATTTTGTTACCAACTAGGCCTACTTAATCGTCACTACAGGGCTAGATAGAAGCCCCCAAAACATAACCAGGGCTTGCGAAAGCAGGCAAACACACCCGCAAACGCGGAGAATTCAGTAGGAACTGGTAAGAGCCAGCGAGGCTAACCAAAAAACCTGGAAAATAAGTCGAGTCGAGTCTGTCAATCTCTAACATTAGGGTACGCCCCCTGCACACTGTGCCATCCTCACGCCTTAAAGCATATATTTGCGTTCTTTTGTTTCTCAGCTTCTGTGTAGCTTTGTTAATTCCTTTGTTTTCTTCCAGGTTTATTTGCACTAGCACTAGCGTTGGTACCAACGATAATACAATATATTTCTATAAAGTGTTATATTAATTTTTTTTTTAATACAGTCCACATACTCAAAAGAAAAACGAAAAGATTAGAATGAAGACAAGATGGCTGAAGCTATAAAAATGGTTTGAGAAAAGAAAATAGGTTATTTAAAAGCGGCAATATATTTTCTACAGTGGTGGCTTGTGGGTTTTTATAGTGGGAGGGCGTAGAAGAAAATAGTGCCGCTGAAAATTTTTTTTTGCTTCCTCCTTCCTCTTTTTTACTTTTCATGCTATTGAAATCCTATACAGGACATGAAGCAAAAAAATGTTAAAATATTCTATTTTTACTACTTAAAAGGACATTGAAGGAAGGAATGAATAAGTAGGTCCTTACCGTTTCCCGAAGAGTAAACCATTCAAAGAGTTTATTGTAACTGCAAATCAACAGAGAAAATTCGAAAAAGTTCATGAGAAGTTGGAATAGTTCAATATATCAAAGTTTTATGACAAAAAAGGGTTGTTGTATACATTTTTGTCGGTGAATAACACCAAGTGAAATTCCATTCGCCTGTTTTTCTCAAAAATAAATTTTTCAATAACTTTTTCATTAAAATCCGAATTAGTTCGACCATAGTATTCTCAATATTTAACTTACCTAAAGCATTTAGTCTATCTTCCCCCTTTGAATTTCTTAAATATGTTTTATTAATAATAATAAGTCGAAAAACACATTTCCGCTTCGGCTGTGGTCATCGGTATAGTCACTAGTATTCTCAATGCATTAGTGATTTATTTAAGAGCTGTATTCAGTCCCATATTCAAAATAAAATTTAAAGTCTTTAAACAACCTTTAATGTCTTCATTTTGACAAATCTCGGGCTTTGAATAAAAAATGTCCAATTCGGTCTTCAAACCTTCTTTTTCTATCATCGAAAAACTTTTACATATAGTTTAGTGTCAAATTATCGCAAATAAAACTTGCCTTATTTTTACATTCGTTTTGAACTTCACACAAATTCAACACTAACGTGGGACGACCGTTACTTTTTAATTCAACTTTTTCCTCAAATTTAAATTAGTTGTTATTAACTGTTTTTAATCAGACACCTTCATGCAATTAAAAGTTGATTATTTTTAACTTAAAAGTACCACTCAGTGTGCACACACGTAGCAAATACCAAATCAAAACAAGTATTCGAGAGGCGAACGAAATACGCGGCGCGAGACATATCAAACTCTCCGTGCCCGTTAAATCAGCGTTTAAAACTAATTACCGATACGGTCGGTCGCAGGGAATCTACGTCCCAATCACATGTTTTAGAAAGCAGTTAAGTCGCCGAATTTTGACATGCAACAAAACATATAACGCCAACGATGAGATAAGATGACGTGGCGTGCGGTCGCTGGAAGTAAACGCCCGACTAGCGATGTAAAACTTGTGGCAAGAGGATGGGATTTTTATCTGCATTACTTGGCGTAATGGGTCGACAGTCGTACTTCTATATTTGGAGATTTTAATTTATAATGATATCTTAAAATGAGTTAAAGGAAAGAATCTGAACTGAAATAAAATATGGTGTTTTGCTCTGAAAATTTGTTTACTGTGTTAAATGCTGGAGCGGGCAATGCCGTGGCGGCTCGTGAGCGGATCTTCAATTACCTAAAACTACTGATCTACGTCAACGTCAGAAATATTGGTTGTTGCAAGACACATTGATATTGTAACGAAATAACAGAGATAGGTTACCTTGAGACATGTGAGTAGAATACTTCCCACAAATATAGAAATTTTAATAAAGCCGATTGGAGAGTTTTCTATAACAACGTCCTAGGTTCCATGCCTGACAATGGTGAGAAGATCAACTATGAAATTCTATGTGAAATAATCAATCAAGCAGCAGATGAATCCATCCCTTATAAAAAAAACTGTCAGGGTAGAACATTAAGTCCATGGTGGGATAATGAATGTACCAATTGGATTAATACAAGGAGGACAGCTATCCAAAACTTTAACCTTTTCCCCTCTGTGAACAATTATATCAAGGCCAAACAAGTCATGGCCCGAACCAGGCGAAGTCTCAGGGCACGAAAGAGAGATAAGTTTAAATCCTTTTGCGAATCCCTGAACAAAGGCTCTAGTCTAAAATATATCTGGAATAAGATCAAAAAATTTTCCAACTTCAAGTTTTCGGGGCCCAGGCACGTTTTTTCTGACGACATTAAAAAATAAATCTTATCCAAAATGTCCTCTGTAGATATAAATCCAGATTTCACCCTTTTACCATATGAAGAGACCTCAGCATTTTCCATGAATGAACTTGTTTTCGCTCTCCACAACAAGGGCCACTCCGCACCAGGTTTAGATACCTTTTCATATTCAATGCTAAATCACCTTCCCCTAATAGCCAAACAAGCCTTATTAAATACCTACAACAATTCTCTTAGATACTCTAACTTACTTGAAGATTAGAAAAAATGTATTATCATCGGCTTCTTGAAGCCAAACAAAAATCCCTTATTGGTAGATAGCTTCAGATCGGTTGTTTTGTCTTCATGCGTTCTTAAGGTGCTTGAAATAATAATTAAGAACCGCCTAGACTGGTTCCTGGAGCATGGCGACAGATTGAAGCATGCACAGATGGGCTTTAGGAAAGGAAGGGGCACACTGGACAGTCTGACTCTTCTACACTCTAGCATTTTGGAAGCTTTCGGTTCGTCACGGTCGTTGATCGCCGTATTTCTTGACATTAAGGCGGCCTATGACAATGTTAACATCTATAAATTATACCGTAAATTAGGCAAATTGTATTTCCCTCCCGCTTTAAATAACTTAATTTTTAAAATTCTTAGCAATAGAGAACTGTACTTTAGAGACAATGATGGCGACTTATTAGGACCCATGTTAGCAACAAAGGGCCTTCCCCAAGGATCCCCACTGAGCACAGTGTTATTCAACATTTACAATACTGACCTTTTTTCTGTACCTCCTGAGGACGTTAAGCTGATCGGTTATGCGGACGACTTAGTCGTTTTCTCCAAAGGATACAATGTGGAGAAGTGTGCAGAGAAAATTAATGCAGAACTAGTCAGGGTACAGAGATGGCTATCCGAACACGACCTAAGTCTAGCTATTGACAGATGCGAAGGAGTGTGGTTTTCCAGAGGTTAGAAGAAATCTCCCCCACCAGAAATTAAAATTAATAATTTTCTTATACCTCTCAAAAATCAGGTAAAATTCCTGGGTGTGACCTTTCATAAAAACCTAAAATGGTATGCTCATGTTGAAAATACCGTCGTCAAAGCCGGGAAGAGTATAGATGTACTAAGGGCCATTTTTAAGGTGTGGTGGGGTGCAGATCCAAGAACACTTTTAATGATCTTTAACGCACTGGTTCGCCCGTATTTAGGGCGAGATATGGGTCTGAGAGTTTGTCTGGGGTGCATGAAATCTACCCCACACTTAGCTATCCTATCTGAATCCTCCATGATAGAGCTAGAGCACAGATGGAAATTTCTAGCAGTCAAGTACTTATCAAAAATAATAAGTATTCGGGATTATCCTCTAATTTCAATCATTCAAAATCTACGCAAGAATATGATAAACCTTCCAGGTTTTTATAAAAATGACAATACACCCTTTCTCGTGCAGGCTTATGGACTCTATATTCCTTATTTTCAAAGGATCCATAAAAGCTCCAATTTTTATTGTTACGATATAAATCTAAAATACCTTATTTCCCCTCTAACAACCCTAAACTTGGATTTAAAAAAAAATGATACTATGACCAGAGAAAAATTCCTTTCCGCAACAGATAGATATTAAAATGACCTTTGTATATACCGACGCATCAAAATCCAACGAAAAAGTGGGTTTTGGTTTATACATTCCAGAATCAAACTATAGATTCTCATCAAGGCTGCCTCGTGAGTTGAACATAAGTAAAGCCGAAAACATCGCCATTTACCAGGCTGTTAAGGTATCCATTCTTTGACTCCCTTAGCGCGATCTCCAAGATTAAAGGGTTTCACTTTTCAGCTGCGGCGGACTTCTGGACCCTTAGAACAAAAAGGCTAATTGCAATGGCCAACGAAAACGGCTTCAAATTTCTCCTCGCTTGGATTCCAGGGCACGCGGGTATTCCTGGTAACACGATAGTGTATACTTTGGCTAAAATAGGGAAAAAATTGATTATACCTATGGACATACCATTGGACGCTAAAAATATCTTACCGGAAATTAAGAGAAAGAATGCTGCAGACTTTCAGGATTATTGGAAAAGGAATCTTTTCCTTAAAAAACATCAATACATGAGAGTGCAACCATTTTTCCCCAGTAAATACTGGTACCTTGGCTTCCCTTATAAGAGCCGGAGACATCTCACAACGGTGATTAGAATGCGTACAGGTCATTGCTCCACGAGACTTCACCTCTTTAATATAAATATTGAGAAGGCGCCCTTTTGTGAATGCGGCTCGGTGGAGGATCTAAACCATATATTCTTCGAGTGTCCAATTAATTTCATCCCCGAGCTTGATCTTTATAGATAATTTAGCATTATGAAGCTTACTACCCCAATTTCAATATATACCATTTTACTCAACCCCACCAAAAGGATTGTTTATATGCTGATGAAATTTCTAGCTATTAATAAAATTAATCTATAAACGATTGCAAAGGTCAACTAAAGTTCACCTATGTTTTTCTTTCCAGATCCTTTCGTATAGATGTTATTGTTTCTGTCCTGCCTCAACACCTTTGTTGTGATGTCAAACTAACCCCTAACCTCTTTTACTTTATAAAAGAAAGCTCATCGTCTTTACTTCACTCACAGCACTATTACAATCACATAAAGAAACAGAAGTCTAATTTCATTCAAGAACATTTCGGCGGCCTCGGCATGGTTTAGAGCCAGACAGACCGGGGTTGCTACGGAATTGTGCTGGCGAATTGCCTTGCAGCAAAGCCTTAAAAAAAAATTAAAAAATCAGATGCTTTTTAAATATTTTGTTTACTAAAATTATTAGGATGTTAAGAGAGTTGCTGCGGTTTTTAAACATTAAATTAAAATGCACATATTTCAGCTCAAACCAAACTTTATTAATTGAAATAAAAACCTTTACAATCAACACACTTTTACCAACAAGAAACAAGTTTATTTATTTTATGCATTGATTTGTCCGTTACTTTGTGACAGTTAATTTTTTTTTTAAATCGAATAAAACAATTTTTTACTTTGTGAAACAAAATTTTTGTGTAATGTAAAATTTTTAAATTTGTAATCTCGGGAAATATATGTCCGGTATCTATGAAATGGTTCGCAAAATTAGAGTGTTGTTTCTTTAATATGTATGCAGATTTATGTTCTTTGTATCTGGTCGGAAATTTTCGGCCCGTTTGCCCCACGTCACAGTTACTGCGCGTTAGCTGCTATAAACTCCAGATTTTATATTTTGTGATGTATTGTTGTGATCTTTGGCATTAGTAATTTACTGGTTAATTGGGGGGTTTTAAACACTATTTGTAAATTATGTTTCTTCAAAGAGCGAGCTATTTGTTTTGAAATTGGTCAGAAATATGTAATTTTACAGTATTTTTTATCGTTTGGTTGTTTTACTTTTGGGTATACTTAATAAATTAGTAATTGTTTCCATTTTTTATTTATTAAGTAAATAATTTATTTTTTCTTGAAGCCGTTATATTGTGCTATTAGTTTTATTTTGTGCAGTTCTATTTTTCTGTTATTTTCGGATAGTGGAATTGTGAAAGCTCGGTGGATCAGAAACTTATATGCTGCATATTTATATATAATGGGGTGGATTGATTATTTTGTAATTGTTATATCTGAGTATGTGGGTTTTCTATAGATCTTAGATTCTAGTTTATTATTTTGTTTGGATATTACAAGATCCAGAAAATGTATGGTTTGATTTTGTTATTTTTCAAGAGTAAATTAAATTTTTGGATGGATACTATTTAAATGCTTTAATGTTTCTTCTATTTGTCTGTCATTTCCAGTATAATAAACCAAAAAAAAAAAAAAAAAACGTAAAAGGTCAAAAACAAAAATGATAGATAAAGTAAAAAAATGGTTTAATTCGATTTAAGTTTATTTTACCAGTCGCGTAAAATAAGTCCTTGAGGAGATGAAGTCGTTGAAGCCAGTTTTCGCATCCTCTTGATTTTTAAAGCATTTATCGACGAGGAAGTTGTCGAGATGCTTCAAAAACTGGTAGCCGGTAGGCGAGTATGGCAGATGATCGGGAGTTTTGTCACCCAACTCATGCAGTTTTTATCGTGTGATCATTGAAACGTGGCTAGTGCCAGGCACATGTGTCGCAGTTTTTGTTGCATTTCATCGGTTAAATAAACAAACATGTTGGTTTTGTTAAAAAAGAAAAAAAAAAGGTTAATTATATTATCAATTAAACTAAATATTCCGGTATTGAAATCGTACCGACATTCAGAATTAAATTCATAAATTAGCTAGTAATTTTGAATGGTACGTGCAGCCAAAGCAAAGTTTTTAATACAAACTGTAAATAAATTTAATTTATTCATTAAATTTCGGTCTGCCTGCACGAGTGCCTCACTTCGCACATTGATTGTTTAAATTTTTATTAGTTTCGTTTATTTGATAAAGAATCTTTTAAATTATTTTAAGTTATGTTTTTAGTAAATTTCACTAAATATTATATTTTCTTATTTAAGGTTATACGGGTTTTAACATGTTATTAATCGATATTTAATACATATTACTTAATTTTTTCGAGTTGGATCTAACGTGTAGTTTTTGCGTAGTTGATTTTTAAAAACTAGGTATTAATATGTACGCAATAGGCAATCTCTTTTAAAAAGCACATTTCTTATATATTTCAACCACAACTGCTAAAGATAAAAATCTAAAGAAATGAAGTTTATATTATTGATTGATTTGTCCGTTACTTTGTGATAGTTCATTTTTTAAAAAATATACTTTAAACTAAGGTTAAAACAACGCACAGCATTACAAAATGCATGGTTCACTCAACAATGTTTAAAGAAGAAAGTGTATCCCAAATGTGTTCAATTCAAGATCAACGCGACCACAGTTTCTGCGAAGAAAACCCTGGATTCCGGCAAAACCACCTGGCTAAAAGCAGAAACAAGAAAATGGTTCAGTATTAGAGGCAACTTACTCTTACATATTAAGGTACAGCACTCTGAATTATCATATAAACTCCATCCAATTGAATTTGATATTCTAGGCGATAAAACCAGACAAACAATTTCACAAATTATTCATAAAAAATATATTAGACAATCACATAAGCTATTAAATCTATCTAAAGTACAGCAAAATGACAAACAACCAGAATCTTCACCCAAATATAATTTCTATAAAAGATCTATTAATTTATCAAATACGGTTTTCACAAATAAAGAGATTAATTTGATTGATAATGGCCCGAAATATAACCCAAATATTAAACAAAGTAAAGTTATGAAAAATATAATATCTGAAGTAGAACTATCCCTTGAAAATATCCTTAATTCTAATTTTACAAAAGAAAAGATTAAAAGGACTCTAGAAATGAATCGAGAATACCACAACAAAAATGAAGACCATATTATCAAATCCATTAATTCTAAAATCAAAAATAATAATTTAATTATGACTAAAGCAGATAAAGGGAATTTAATTGTTATTCCAGAAAAAGAAACGAAACAAAAATTAAAAAGTTTCTAGATAATAAAGACCTCGTCAAAGTAAAAAATGACCCTACCACAACAATTGAAAATAAGTTAGAATCAGATAGAATAAAAAATATAAACACCATTTTGTCAAACGAAAATAAATATAAAATAGTCAATATGAATCCTACTACTCTAAAACTGTACGGTTTAATTAAAATTCATAAAGAAAACTTTCCAAAAAGGCAGGTAGTTTCGTACACAAATAGCCCTTTAAGAAATCTAACTTTTTACTTAAATAAAATCCTCAAAAACATAACGAATTTCTCGCCAAAACAGTCAATAAAAAACTCGGTGGACCTTACAAAAAAGCTTAGCAAACTATCTATACTAAAAAACGGGTTGCTAGCATCCTTTGACGTTAGCAACATGTTCCCGAATATTCCGAACAAAGATTGTCTACTATTAATAGATAATTTATTCATAAAAAATAACATCAATCCAATTATTAAGCAAGATATTTTAAAACTATTTAACTTATGCATTAATGAAAAATATTTTCAATTTAATAACGTTTTTTATAAATAAAAGGATGATCTAGCAATGGGTTCCCCACTAAGCCCTTTATTATCAGAACAGTTTATGTCAAACTTGGAACATATTTTTTTAAAAACGGATGAAGCAAAAAATAAATTGTTTTAGTTTAGATATGTAGACGACATTTTGGTTTATTATACTGGAAATGACAGACAAATAGAAGGAACATTAAAGCATTTAAATAGTATCCATCCAAAAATAAAATGTACACTAGAAAGAGAACAAAATCAAACCATAAATTTTCTGGACCTTTCAATATCCAAACAAAATAATTACCTAGAATTTAATATCTATCCCACATACTCAGATATAACAATTACAAAACAATCAATCCATCCCATTACACATAAATATGCTGCATAGAAGTCTATGATCCACCGAGCTTTCACAATTCCACTATCTGAAAATAATAGAAAAATAGAACTGCAAAAAATAAAACTAATAGCACAAAATAATAGTTTCAAAGAAAAAGAAATTGGTTACTTAATAAATAAAAAACGGGAACAATGACTAATTCATCAAGTATATCCAAAAGTAAAACAAACAAATGATAAAAAGTACTGCAAAATTTCATTTTTCGGTCCAATTTCAGAACAAATAGCTCGTTCTTTGAGGAAACATAATTTGCAAATAGCGTTTAAAACCACCCAGTCAACCAGTAAATTAATTTTTAATGCCAAAGATAAAACATCAGCAAATACAAAATCTGGAGTTTATATGTCAAGTTGCAGCAAGTGCAATAGCTGGTATGTTGGACAAACCGGCGGAAATTTTCGGACCAGATACAAAGAACATGAATCTGCACACATATTAAAGAAACAACACTCTAATTTTGCGAACCATTTCATCGATATATTCGGACATATATTTCCCGAGATTACAAATTTGAAAATTTTACATACAGCGCCCAAAAGTAAAAAATTAAACATTTTAGAAGCTATTGAAATTTATAAATATAATAAAGATCCGTCTAGACAGCTATTAAACTATCAGACGGATCTCCGAAATTCCCCACTATTTAAAATATTGTAAAAAAAATTAACCCCAATAAAAGTATAAAATTAGCTACATAAAATAGATAAACAGGCGTAAAACCTTAGTTTTAAAGTAGTGTTTGAGAATGTAAAGTCGTTTTACAAAACTATAGTCACACAAATTTTGTTTAAAAATAAAAGTGATAGATAACCAAGTAAAAAAATTGTTTTATTCTTTTTTTCAGATGTTTATATTAATCAAATCTCGTAGATTATAAAAATAATGAAAAAGTATTCTACCGTGTAAGTTTGGAGATACTTTAACTTTAACTAAAATAATCTAAAATTGACTATCCTATATGTCAGGCATATAAGTTTGGCAATGTCGAACGAAAAGTTGCGCGCATTTGGGAAATTAATCATTATCGCTCGCTTCAATAAATTCTGATGATTTTACTTCTCTGTAATCCCCCATGGGCCCTACATTCTGTGCCTTTTAACTTCTCCCTGCTCCGCTTTGACAAATCATCCACCCCTGCACTCTCCTTTCAGCACCACTTCCATATCATCCTTGACTCGATTCCCCAAACCAATAACATTTTCACTGATGGATCCAAATCTGCAACTGGTGTAGGATCTGCATTCGTACTCTTTCCCTTAGGGAATCCTCTCCCTCCCCAAACCTTTCGCTATCACCTAAGCCCTCAATCTAGCTCTTACACGGCTGAGACCCTAGCCCTTGAAAAATCTCTCCAATTCATACTCTCCCAACCCCCATCCAAATGGGCAATTGGGCAATGGGCATCAATACTCTTAGAGCTCTGGAAAAGGGGTTAAATAATCATCCTCTCATATCCCGCTGTTTGGACCTCATTGAGGATATCCTTGCCATCGGATCCACCGTTCAGTTTCTCTGGATCCCTAGCCACTGCGGTATAGTTGGAAACGCGATGGCAGACTTTGAGGCTAAAATAGCCGCCACAGATGGATCACCATGTCTCACTCTAATTTCAACCGACCTACCTTTCTTCGTCAAATCCCTTGTTAGAGGACAGTTACAGAATCACTGGAGCCTATTACAAGGACACAATAAGCTCAGAGAAGTTAAAACCACCTACTTCCTCAACAATTTTCCGAACTTCCCCTGTAAAAGAATCTCCACCATCTGGTTCAGGATAAGATCGGGACATTGCGCTCTCACTCACCAGCACCTCTTGAGGAACGACCCTCCTCCTATCTGCTCCTCTTGCGGTGAACTTCTGACCGTCCGCCATTTTCTTATAGAATGTCGCGCCACATCAAACGTCAGGACCAGACTTTCCCTCCCCAGTGACCTCCCTACTCTTTTCCGACCGGGCTCCCTGGATGCTCTCCTCCTCTATCTAAGAGAAATATCCATCATTGATCACATTTAGTCGCTGCTATCGCTCTACCTCTCCCACATCTCTCATCATCCATCCTCTCCATTCCTTAATCTCCATTACGCGTTCACCCCACCACCATCCGAAAACATTCCCCCTTTTCTTCAACACTCGCCCTTCTTTATCAAACCCAGAACCCCAAATCTCTAATGTAATCGAACATCCGCCGTAGTCATTCAAAAAGTCTCAATTAAAGGACACACTGTGGTCGCTAAATGGTCTCTGTCACCGATGCGACCTTCATCCTAATATAACTAACTAACTAACTAACTTCTCTGTAATCAAAGGAAATTGATCTTGTTTTTTTAATTTTATTAATAATGTCTTCAATTAAGGAATTAAATAAGTTATTTTATTTTTATACTAAAAAATCAATACTGAAAAAAAATATCGCTAATATTACTAAACACATAAGTATTAATATTGAAAATTATTTAGTAAATAAAGTAAAATTAATTAGTTTATTACATACTTTAAATATATTTTTTACGGATTCCCGCCAGAACGAATAAATCTTTCGTGTTTTTAGATCAATATCACTTGAAAATTTTCTTTTTTAAAATCAGTGTGAATATTCAAATTATCTTCTGCAACAATGGTTTCAACATCATAAACCCCATTGTTGGAATATAAATATCAAAGAAATAAAAAAATATATTATTAATCATAGTATACAAAACATGTTTGGTATTTTACAGGAATGATTAAATGTAAAAACTTAATAATTCTGATACAAGTTGAATTCTACGGTATATTATTTTATAAATTCTTGTTTATAATATCAAAAATTATAATATAAATTGTATTTTATACTACATTTTTATATAAAACACTATTTACAATAGTAACAGAATAAAAATGTTTGATGCAAATTCAATTGTATTGTACATCATATATATTATTGTATACTTTATGTATTGTAAATTGTCAATATTTTTAAATTAAATTGTACGACGCTACCAATATATTACAACGACGATAGATTTTATCACTTTAGAATGTATTAAATTAAGAATTATTCATGTGTAAAATCTCCAACATTTTTGTATAAATATTATAAATAACTTTCGTTACGCTAATAACTTTTTTAACGCATTTTTTTACACCATATGTATTGAGCGAGTTTCTCAAAATCAACTAATCGACGTCCTCTAGTTGACTTAATATTTATTTTTTTTGTATTCTAAAGGTTTTTTATACTATCACTGATATTATTTTTCCATTTTATAATATTTTTTTGGCAAACCGCCCATTGTGCCTGAATTGCTGTTGTTGATCACTTATTTTTTATAAATTGTATAACCACAATAACAACAAATAGTGATTAAATAATAAATGAGTAATAATAGCGAAAATATTAACAAAATAAACTCTGACCTTTATCCCTTGTGGGGCTGTTTAAATATCCGGCCATTGAAAAATTCGGTAACTAAGATGAGCTGTTACTGGGTTATATAACCTGGACTGTCTGCGGCGTGACTACTAGGTCGCTGTCCTTCTTTTTGGTATTGAGACGAGTGATCTGCATGAGGCGAGGTTTTTGACTGCCCCCGTGTTCCGCGCGGATTATGCAGGTGCGCTTTAACGGAAGATATGGGCAAGACAGTACTACTTTTAGCGGCAGATAAGTTTTGAAACACTCAAGTAGACTTTGTAGCTGTAATAAGCAGAAACAAACAGGTCTTGAGCAGTTATCTTCCTCACTGCTCACTGCAAATGCACGCCGTAAGTAAAAAAAATCGGATAACTAAGATGAGCTGTTACTGGCATGTATGGAGCACAAAACGTTTGGTACCATAAAAAACCATAAATGTCTCGTATCTATAAAAATATACCGAAAAAAATGCTATGCAGGGCTTGGCCAAGTAATAAACATACCTCTAATTGATGGGTTATATAACTTGGACTATCTGCGGCGTGACTACTAGGTCGCTGTCCTTCTTTTTGGTATTGAGACGAGAGATCTGCATGAGGCGAGGTTTTCGACTGTCCCCGAGTTCACCGCGGATTATCCAGGTGCGCTTTGGTGGAAGCTATACCCAATTCAGTACTACCTTCAGCGGTAGATAATTTTTGAAACGCTCAAGCAGACTTTGTAGTTTTAATCAACAGAAACAAATAGGTCTTGAGCAGTTATCTTAATCACTGTTCACTGCTGATTCACGCCGTAAGTTAATAAAAAAATACATATGGTAAAATTTAAGTTAGCCTGAAAATGTACGAGTTATAGAAAAATTGTGTCTGCAGATTAGTTTTTAACGTACTACTAAAATATATTAAATATGTTCAATTTTTTACAAAATCTACTATTATTATTTTGTACTTTTATCAGTCCATCAAAATTCACATAAATGATAAAATTGATTCAAATTCAAAGAAAATGTCCTATTTCATTTAAAAGATTGATGTATATTTGTCATTATAATAAATTGAACTATTCAAAAGATCCCGTGTTCACTTTATCTCAGATTTGAGAAAGTTTTATTATATATCTAAACGTTAAGACAACCCAACTGGCTCAATTTCAAAAACTTAATGGACAGTCGATTTGTCACTATGATAAATTGGTTTATTGTATTATATATAATAGACAAATTTCTTCAAGTCTAGAGAAATATCCGGGGAATAAAAAGTCTCTCTACGAGAATAATAAAAAATAGTGTGAAAAAGATGGTTCTAAAGTGCAGCTGACAATGAAAAATTGTGTTTTATAAAAAGTAATGCAAAAATGATCTTGTGATTCTGTCCGTGAAAAGCAAAATGTGTGCTTTATAGATTATTAAAAGGCCTTCGATAGTGTAAGGCCTGAGAAGCTGTTCGAGCTACTAAAGAAAATGCACATACATTATGTTAAATTGAAACTCGTCATTGAATTTTTTTTTTAATAAATGATATATTTTTCATAACTACTTTATAAAATTTTTCCTTTGTGCATTTCAGAAAATATGGCCATAGATAAAATCATATTAAAATGAGTGAAATGATATTTGTAAAGAATAACTTAAACGTTTTTTAAATAAAAAACCAAGATTAATATCTAAATTTCCACTATATTTAAAACTTGTACGTATGACAATTGTTTTTTATTTAAAATGAATTTCCATCAAGTATCGGCTACCTCAGTTAAAGATATTAAACGTTTTTGTTTCTTGATAGTCAAAGTGAAACTACTACGGTATTATATATCTATATACAGGGTGATTCAGGAGCAAATATCAATATTTCAGCTACATATTCAGGGACCGAAAATGAATATAAAAGTTTATATAAACATGAGTCCTATTCTGAACTGTTACAGATACAGGTGTAAACATGTTATATGGATGACAAATGTAATAAAGAGTGAGGAAATGTACCTTTACTTTTTTTACTGCTAAGCAACCATTGTTTATACCAGTTAATTATTAGTTTGTTATTACCAAATGGTCATAAAGTTATTTCATTGATTTCATTATGCCTTCGTTATTCTCCCATCGCGAATATGCTGATATATTATTTGTTTATTACTTTTGTAACTGTTGTTACTTTTGACTGTCAGATTGAAGGGTTTTTGAACAAGTTTTTATCACTGCTGGAGAATCAGGTACGTTTCCAAGTGCGAGAATTGTATCTGAACAGCAAAAACAAAAAAAAAATTGATTCTGATTAAGAAAAGACAATTCAAAATGATTGTAGATTGCAGATATTTACCAAATGACAAAATCATCTATTTGAAGGCCTCTTCACATGAATTGTTTATATCAATTTCATATACAACCAGTGCAACATTTGCAGGATGGTGATGTTGCGTCAACGATGCAGTTTTGTAACTATTCTGTTCACCAATTAAGCGCAGTTTACTCGTAATGGCATAAATAATCTTCATAATGAACAGCGATTGTCCGGTGAAAACCCTCACGCTACGGCTGAACATAATTTTCAACATCGATTTAGCATTAATGTATGGTATGGTATGCTAAAAAATGAATTTGTCGGTCTATTTATATTCTACGGTCATCTCACAGGAGAAGTTAACCTAAATTTTCTATAGAATCATTTGCAAAACCTGTTAGAAAATGTTCCACTTAATGTACAGCGAAACATGTACTACTTACAACATGATGAAGCCCTGCACACTACAGCTTACAAGTAAGAAATTTTCAAACCACCAACTTCCCAAACCAACTTCCAACAACTTCCCAAACCAGTGGATTGGATGAGGTGGTCCACACAATTGGCTAGCGTGATCGCCAGACCTTAATCCTTTGAATTACTGTCTTTGGGGGTGGGTTAAACCCCCGGTAAATGTGACTATAGTAGATACTAGAAATAAATTACTCGACCGGATAGTAAATGCAGTAGCAGTTATAAGGAGCATACCCGAATTCATTCACAGAGAAACGCGAGCTGTTCATAAGAGAGCTGAGAAGTGTTTGGATGTAAATGGTGGTACTTTTAAAAACTTCAAAACCTAGCCTAATTATTTATTATAAAAGTAATATAAAAAAATTAACATTTTCATTTTTGTTTACTCCTGTATCTCTGTAACAGTTGAGAGTAGCCCATGTTTATAGAAATGTTTATGTTCATTTTCGGTCCCAGAATATATAGCTGAAATGTTGACATTTCCTCCTGAATAACCCTTTATACATATATTCTATACATACATTTAAAAAACTATTAAAAAAAGTAGAAATAAATATTTAGTTGACAATCCTTTATTACTAATTCTATCTTTAAAAGGTTAGGCATAGAAACTTGTCAATATGCAGATGCTAGTTTTGCCCCCTCTCCCTGAAGAGCCAGTTTTAATTGCTCAATATTAGAAATTTGATGACTACTAATTACAACCTTTAAATAGTACCATAAATGTTCAATCGCATTTAGGTCGGGTTGTGGAGGAGTTTCCATGACTTTGGAGCAGTTATATAAAAACCAGGTCTTAATTTTCACCGCTTTCTGCTTGGGATAGTTATATTGGTAAAAGATAAATCGTTCTTATATTCCCAATTTTTAAAGACTTTGTTTTAGATTTTAACTTAATATGTCAAGATAAACATTTTGGTTCTTAACCCCTTCAATAAAATCTAAGTTACCAAGGCCCTTGGCGTACATGCACCCCTATACCATTACGGAGCCGCCACCATGTTTTACTGTCACTCGAAAATTCTTATATTTTAGTGCTTCATTAGGTTTTCTCCATACCTTATCCGAGAATATCACTTTTTTCAAAATGAAAAATCCTTATCTCTGGGCTCTTCAGCAAATATAAGACGTTTGATTTTGTTTGCCTTGCTTACTGGGATTTTTTTCGCGCTACTCTACCATGTAAGTTGATTCTATGTAACAAACTTCCGGTTGTTTGAGGATTAACTTTTTTTCTTTAAATGTATTTCTACCTTTTTATTAAAGAGTTTTCTTGAAGAATTTCTGACCTTATTTTTTTTCCGATAGTCATTGTTATAACGTGTCATAATGGTTTGCGCTTTGGTGTAGTGCCTGTTAATACCCTTTTCGATTTCTGTGTAAGATATTCCAATTTTGAAATGGTGAATTTCTAACTCTCTCTCTGCTACACTTGTCTGGCCCCCCTGACGCCCCAGTTTATTAAAGATGCAAACATGTAAAACTTACAACTTTATTAAAACTGCGCTGTGCTGGACTAAATTAAATTCGGAACTAGACAGTTAAGGCAATATTTTTTATTGCAATAAATTGACAGTGTACGAATTTCTATTTGACTATAAAAAAGGAATTTTTTTTTTTCAACAAGATTATTATTATACGAATTATTATTTCTAATAAAAAACTTTCATAAATATCCTTCTCTAAATGGACAAAGTAAAAATTTAAAGAGACCATTATTTGAAAAAATAATTACATCACTTTTTGAAAAATTTTCCAGTGTACCAGCTTCAGTATGATATACTATATATAAGATAGATAATAAAGAACTTATAAAATAATCAAATAGTGAGACTTGTGCAGAAGGAGAATATATAAAAAACCTACACATAAAACAAGGAGTAAGGCAGGGGTGCAATCTCTCACCCACACTCTTCAATATATATTCAGAGGAAAAAACGCGGTAATAACGGTAAAAAAAAAGGTATAGGAAACGAGAGCACGAGCGAAAAGGATGAGACGAAGACTAAAACAAACCTGGGATAAAAAGTGGTTGGACTTTAAGAAAAGAAAAACGTGGACAGAAGCGAACAGAAAGGCCTAGAACCAGTTTATAGAAAAACTATTATGAGATATAAACACGTTTACACCCTATGAGTAATCAAGGAAGATTATTATAAATGTATGTATTTTCTCCTGTGATAGTTTTTCTGAATGAGTAAGTGCGGAGCGTCACTTTTGCTGATTCGCACACATCGAGACTCAGTAAACCACTTATGAAATATAAAATGTGAAGGAACAGAGATCACATGATACATTTTTAGCTTTTCCTCAGTTTGCATTACGGTTTTTTCACGTAGAAAGTAGTTTTTAATCAACATACTAAATTTTCTATTACATCCCAAAGAGCGGACTTGTCTGCTTTCTAAGACTGCCAAAACAATATTAAATAGAGTATCAACTTGACATTCACGGGGCCCTACTAAAAAAAAAAAATACTTTTTAGAAATTCAATGATTTTTTCGATAGCTATATTTTAAAACGACAAACATCTGGTTGATTCAAGTTAATATACTGGAGAATAAAAATCTGCAACACTCTGTATACAAATTTATTAGAAACTGTTTCGTATATATTGAAAATAAAAACTGATATATCTATATTTTACCTGTTTACTTTTATATTTCTCTGTTTTACGGTTTACAAAACTTCGTTTTTATTGAGTTTTGAAGCATTTGTATGCTGCTAAGCTTACTAGCTTATACTAAAATAGTGGAAGATGGCATATATCTTTGATCAATGGAATACATTAATACCTAATATTATTCTGACTATATTTTGAAAATTAATCTTTGATGTTTGTAAAATGAGTATTAAAAATTTTAATTGAAATCAATACTCCCACTAATGGATAATCCTTCTATTTTTACCCTGCTGCACCTAATTTATAAACCTCCCACGGGAGCACTACAGTTCAATGGTTTACTATTGTTTATAGAAATTTATACATATATTATACCACACGCATTGAAATTTTGATTTAAACACAAAACTCTCTATAGACCTTTTATGCATAAAGTGAAATTTAAATCCTTTTATTTTTCGAAATCTACAAAATTTTTTCGATTTATTTTCAATGACCTGCGATGGAATCCTCTTATCTAGTCCGTAATAGCTTATGGCCGTAAAAATTCCATTGTACCCCATCAAATTTATATAAGTAGATACAGTACAAGACGAATTGCCAATACTTTTTACGATCAACCGGAATTTAAAATAATGGAATCAGATTTTCACGGAACTAGATCCCTATAGCCCATACGGCCAAAATAAAGTCCATTATATATATATATATATATATATATATATATATATATATATATATATATATATATATATATATATATATATAAACGGTAGGTATAGAAAAACCGGTAGATATAAAAAAAAAAATCAGACGAACGCAAGGAAAGCAGCTCGGAGAGACGATCGGGGCCAGACTGGCCATTTTAATGACGGATCGTGATCGCACACAACTCACGCCATCATACGGCGAATAGACCGTAACACGTGAGACCGAGACCGAGAGACACGTGACGTCGCATGGTTGACAATTCGGCGAAGGCGATCGGTGGCACCACGTGGAGAAAGGGTGAAACATTTCTGTAATATTTCCCTCCACGGTTCCGTTACGCTACCTTGTGGGCATATATATATATATATATATATATATATATATATATATATATATATATATATATATATATATATATATATATATATATATGCTAGACTGTTAGTCCGGGAAGACTGCAGTTTTCATACAAACATTGAGAATGCCAAGTGTGACCTTGGCGAAACCTCTGCACGTTCCCAACAAACGGGACCCAAACGATCGGATGTACTCGCGGACTAATAGTCTAGCGTATTCTTCCATCCGCGAAACACTACGACCCGGTTGCATCATGCAAACCATTCTGACTCATTTTTGAGTGTTCTTTCTTGTCCCCGATCTCCTCGAAACTTCGCTCTCTGATGCAACGTTCCACATATGTATTTTGTTTCTCTACGTTCTTCTATTCTCAATCTCTGTCGGGCACATTTATGTATTTCCCAGATCAGCTCTGACTTGTGCGATCTATGGTACTGTTGACTTGACTTCTTGTATGTATGTAAGAATTCTGTTGGTGAGTCTTTTCGGTGGAAATCTACTGATATGTCCATAGAATTTCAACGTTCTTTTTCTTATGTCCACCGCTAAGTTGGACATTATCTCTGTAGTATTTCTAGAATGTAGTCTGTATCCTTCCTCTGTCAGTTTTAGGCCGATAATTTTCCCCGTAATTTTGCGTTCTTCTTTTAGTATTTCTATGCCACTTTTTCCACATCTCGCCCAGGTATTTGAAGGGAGTGACCCTATTTATCTTGCCGTATTTGGTGTTCAAATTTTATACATTTAATTTTGAGCAGAAGAATTCGGTGTTTTGAAAGGAGATTTGTAGGCCGACTTTCTCTGCATATTCCTTGAGGACTTTTTGTCTGTGGGTATGGCTAGGTCATCTGCGAAGGCTAGGCATGATATTTCTATATTGTTTTTGGGTCGTCCGAGTCGTATTGGGTTCCAGTGCCCTTAATTTTTCAGTTGTTTTTCCCAATCCCTTATGACTTTGTCCAGGATCAGGTTGAAGAGGAGTGGGGATAACCCATCTGCTTGGCGTACTCCTGTTTTAATCAGGAAGGGTTCGGAAATTACTTCCATAAATTTCACTTTAGAGGTTGTGTTAGTCAGGGTCTGGTTAATCAATCGTAGTGTTTTGAGATCGAGTCCTTGTTCTTCTAGGATGTTAAACACAGATTTTCGGTCCATGCAGTCGTATATTTTCTTGAAGTCCACGAATGTGCAGATGATTGGGATGTTCCTGGTAGCTTTGTATTTCAGTATTGTTTTTAAGTTAAATATTTGTTCAGTGCATGAGCGACCAGGGCGAAAGCCTGCCTGGTTCTCATCAATTTTGTGTTCTAGTTGTTTTTGTGTTCTTTGGAGAAGGCAAGCTGAGAGGATTTTGTAAGTGATTTGTAATAAGGAAATTTCTCTGTAATTGTTCACATCTGTTCTATCTCTCTTCTTGTGCAGCGGGTGGATAAGAGCACATTTCAATTCATCTGGTAATTTTTCTCTTTGCCAGATGTTCGTGATAATTTGCGTGAATTCCTGAAATGAATTTGGTCCGAGGTTTTTCAATAGTTCCGTGGTGATACCATCTTCACCGGATGTCCTGTTATTCTTTAGTTTGCGTATGTTCCTGCGGATTTCTTCCTGAGTTGGTGGTGGTGATTCTGAGTGAGTATAGATACAATGTTGCTGGGGGAATCTCGTGTCGCGTTCGGGGCAATTGAGGAGATCAGAGAAATAGTGTGCCAGTTCCTGACAATTCTCCTGATTGGTTAGCGCCAATCTCCCATTCCGCTTTCTGAAGCAAAGATTTTGTGGTGTGTATCCACGGATTTCTCTTGCGACAGTTCTATAAAAGTATCTCGTGTTATAATTGCGGAAATTCTCCTCTATAGAGTCTAGTTGTTCCTTCATGTACTTCCTCTTAGTTTACCTGATAACCTTTGCGGTCTGTTTTCTAGTTACGTCAAAAAGCTGTTGACTTTCTGGGGATTTTTTAATGTTGTACTCCTGAAATGCTCGTTTGCGTCGCTGCAATGCACTTTCGCCTTCCGAGTCCCACCAAGGGGGTTTTGTGTCGTAGTGTGTAGACAGATTGTCATGAAATTTTGACATATGACATTTGATGGATGGTACAATTCGACCATATGTCAGCCCGGAGACTTATTGATATATAAAAGAGGTATTTAAAAATTAGGAAAATCAAAACTGCGAACAGTTTTTTTTGCAAAATGTTTCGAAAATTATTATACATAGCAAAATTAGGCTTGTCAAGAGCCAATTCTAAGTAAAATTCTCTCTCCGATAGGCCAGTTTTGGGCAACCGAACGTGTGTCGATTTTATGAAAATTACCCGGTAATGGTGGCCTAATTTTCAACCACCTTCAAAAAATTAAATTCGTCCAATTTAGGATATTTTGTAGTCCGAAACGAGATATTTTCTATTTTCGTTCAAAGACATTTTTCCCCTCAAAATGCAATTAAAAAAATCTAGTCGGTTCATTTTTCAATAATTGATATTCTGTGCTTTGCTTTTTTTTTGCGAATATCCCCAAAACTGCTCGAGATATCAATATTTCAAGATATAGAAAGGCCGGCCGCGTTAACCGTGGTGTCGTAAGGCCTGTCGCCACAGGATCAACAGTATAGTTGGCACAGTAGCGGTTCCCGTACTCGACATAGATGTTTGTGAATGTTTCTTGGCAAGAGTGTAAAATCTGTCAAGGAATTAATACTCAGTAATACCAGTTCGAGGCTGTATAAGGCCCGAAGGCTTCTGAGATGTATTCTACGTTGATGACTCGGCAGTAGGTAGGATTCTCTATAGATTTATTGCTAAGAACAAAACCAAAGGTTGGTAGCCTGATGCAAATGCTGATCGGGGTTGTAGATGGCTGATGACTGTGATTCGGAACCCACGTTAAGCTGTAGGTCTAGTCGCTTAGTAGTATTAGTTTCTGTAGTCTGGTGCAAGATATTCCTTTCGGCAAAATGTTAATTGCCCTAATAAATTTCAATAAAACTATTCCTAGTTTCTTCAAAGGCGCCAGAGTCGGAGTGGTTTAACTTATGAATAATTTTGGAAAAAATCAAATATTGTTAAATTATTGTTATTATTATCTATGACTAAAACATTATTTATTGGTTTGTGTATTTTGAATTTATTAGTACAATAAAAATTATAACTTAAATTTAGTTATATATTTAATTCGGTTTAACTCTCACTATCACTTTGATCTACATTAATAATAAGTGGTTTTATATTATTAATTACTAATACATATGAATCTTCTATTTCAATAACATGGTTAATCGAATTTATCCAACTTTCTTTGGGAATATTATCTATAACTTTCCTAATTAATCTTGCAGCCCTTGCACTTAGAGTCAGATAAATGTTTTCTGCTCTAACATTAAATTTTACCTGATTACACATATGTTCAATTGGATAGTGCTTAATTGGAAAAATGCAGTAATACGGGGGAAGGATTAAAACCGTATGCCTATATCGGTAGCAATGGTATCACATCCATATTCCTTCTTAATATTAAATATCAATAATATTTCTAAAAAAAGGTACAATGTGGAATCGAATGAATTTATGACAACAGTCGTAATACGAAAATGAGAGACATCATTGGAAGAGTGAAGAAATTGAAGATGAAGTGGACATGTTATGTAGCGATGCGATGGGGCAAAAGATGAACCGAAATATTGGACCCGAATGGCAGAGGAAAGCTTGGGACCGTTAGAGTTGGAAGCATGCTGAAGAGCCGTTTATCCTGCGGTGCACTGACGATGATGATGAAACGGGCTGATGACGATGATGATGAAACTATATATATTTCATTCCATCATCTCAATCATAAGTCATCAAGCTATTTGGACAAAATATTTTCTCTTTCAAATAAATGCTTATCTTATATATTTTTATCGAAGATAGAATGAATTAAGTGGCGACGAATGCTTAAGAAAAAAGTTATAATTTTTATTACTATGTTATGAAAGTTTATATGCATATATTTTTAACACACTTTTATTCGCTTTACCTGTACCTATGTGACGGAATCTTTGAACGTCCTTTTCACCCACTTCAAAACGTCAGATTAAATTGAACCTTTGCATACTTATCAAGGACCGATGACAATACAATAATTTAATAAGTTCGTCTCAGTATCCTGAACAGAATCGTCAGGATCAAGGATTTGCTTTCGGAGAAGGAGTCTGAAACACGATTACAACGCCCAAGGAAGGTAGTTCGAACAGAAATTTTTCGAAACAAATAATAATTTAAAAAAAAACTAAAAAAACACGCTTTTATAGCAGACTGAATTAAAAAATTAAAAATAAATTATAGGTTAAAAAAGGTAAAAAAACAACCATCCGAGCGCTGGAATCGAACCAGCTACCACTCCAGTGCTTTCCTTAGGCACATTGGGCAAAAGACTATTTATAAACCAATCTTCAAAAAATTGTCCTGTGGTGTCATCATGGCAGTCCAAAGATAAATGTTTAATATTTTTGAAGGACAACCGTAAACAATTTGGAACCCATCCATCCTCGGAACCAGCATATAAAATTGTAATGATTTTTTCCTTGTTTGCTGGGGCTTTGGTTTGGCATTTTCTTGATGTATCTACATATCCTTTTGCTGGCGTCTTATGTGTACTGCCATCGTCGCAATCGTTGTGATTTTATTAATATTTGTCTTTTATTAATGGTCCGATATGTAAAACCCATTAGAGATAATATTCTCCGGAGGCTAGTTCTGCTTCAAAGAATGTTGGTTTCATTTTTCCTTAGTCGCAATGAATGCAATGCAGGCAGTTTGCTCTTTATACATAGGAAAAATTTTGCTTCGAATTAAGTCTTTGTCGGTTTCGTCAAAACATTTGTTTTTATCAGAATCACTATGAGCTTATTTGGTTTTAATTGGCTTTGTCACAATATCTTCAATCAACTGTAGACAACGAAGTTTTCGTTAATGAAGACGTTTCTGCTGCGGCTGCAGTTACATTAAGCCCTGTATTCAATAAAGAAACATACACATTTTTAACAATTTGCTTAGCATCGGACAATAAATGTTTTTATTAATTAACACTACCGGAAGGTAATTATCTTGCCAAGAACGCCACACTTTTAGCACATTTGGAATAATAAAAATACGATCGAAATTATAGAACTGCACTGTTTAAGAAAAGAATGCGAACTAAACTAAAATATTTCGAAACTACTAAACCAGATATAAAATTAATTTATCTTTTTACCTGTTATTTTATTAAGCCCCCCTGTTTACGTTTTTTGCAACTTTGCCGGGTTTCGTTATGACAGAGGTTGTTAACAGTTTCTTGCAGCCATTCGGTCAACGATATATCTTGAATCGCACTATACTGTGCCTTTTGAATCGTTTTAGACATAGAAATTGACTGAGTTTGGTTTTCCCAAATTACCAATATTTCGATAGTTATTAGACATAGCAAAATTGTTAATTTATAAAAGATTTTTTATTGACCAACAAGCAAGCGAATTTAAATTACTTTGAAGACGGTTTACAACGGATTCACAAATTGACAAAAATGCTAAAAACAAACTTAATGAAAAAATTAAGGGTAAGATCGATTGAAAAGAGAATTGGTTTGAGCATATGTATGAGCAGAACAAAAAAATAACGAGAGCAAATTCGTCTCCACGAATTTGTCATTCCAGCCTGGAGTCACATAACTTACACTTTGTCAATTCTTTCTTAAATGTTAAGTAATTAACGTGGTCTACTAGTAATTGTTTTCCTGCTCAGAACTGTTACTTGCTGCAAATTCGAGTATGGATTATGTATGTATGTATATATAAAAAAACAGGAAATTAATTTACGCACCACATACATTCGACAAATTTAAATCAATGAATATGCATGCAAACGTACACGAGAAAACAGGACTGACGCAGTAAAAAAATGTTTACTCCATTACTTCCGATAAAAAGCTTTTTAGACAGCTTTTTTGTAATGATTAGGGGCGGTTAACCCCCATTAGTTCATAATTGAAAAGCGGGGATGATAAAATGTGTTGTCGTTAACGAAATATACAAAGCATGGGTAAGGGAAATTCCCTCATGAACAAAATAAAATTGATGAGATAATACCACGTTTAAAATCATTTCATTTCTTCAACAAATTAAAAGTTAAAAGTTATAATTATATATTAATATATATTAATACAAATTAAAAGTTATTTGTTATTTTATTTATTATTATTATTTTTTTATTTTGTACCCAGTCAGGTGTTCGTCCTCCGACAAGCTAACACGCGCTGGCAGAACAATTGATGTTGCTATCATAAGATCGGCAATCGTGTGTTCTAAGGAGACGCAGCGACCCCAGGATGACATACTTCTGCATTGCCCCAGCCAATGCTTCAACACGATGGAATTTTTCTCAATTGAGTGAGCACAGTAGCTCTCATTTCACCGAGAACGCCTATTATCAACATAACCATATGCACTCTGGGTAGAGTTGCTTCAGTTCGTAAAGGAGATCCTGATACTTGAGTCGTTTTTGTTCCTCCTTAATAGTAATATTTGTTTCCGCTGGCGAGGAACACTCTATAACAAACATCATTTCCGTGTCCTTATCAAGAAGGACCATATCAGGTTTGTTAGCTTGTATTTATCTAATAGTTGAGAACGAGAAATTTCAGTAAATCCGACAACTCCCAACAGAACTCGACAACAGACTCTATCTCTTCTGGGACAAAGTGCAGCACTGGTGCTCTGGTCTATCTTATACGAGTACCTTAGTACAGTACTCGCAGAGTAGCATTATGACGATAGATATATGCGGAGATCGCATAGGCACTACATCCAGATAACAAGTGCATGAGTGTCTCTGGTACTCTATGGCAGGCCCTACAGTTTACATCAGGAACCTCCATACCCATAATCCAATGAATTCCAATTCCATTCCAAATGAATATGTCAAGGCCGGTATAGCAAAAGTGTTTATAGCTTTTACTATATTTCTACTGTCTAGGTCAGATCTACATATGTTCTCAAGTCTGGACGTGAATTCTTTAGTTTGTGTTTCCTTAATGAGTTTATGCTCAACTCTCTTAGACTGTTCTATTCCCAGATATTTATATACTTCGCCCTCCTGCAATGGCTCTATATATTCTTGTTCTGCAATGACAAACCTTGTCATATCTAACTTAGATCCTCTCTTTATGTGAATGGTTCTGCATTTATCTAATCCAAAGTGTATGTTAATATCAGCTGTAAATATCTCCACAACCTGAATAAGTTGTTGCAGTTTCGGTGGCGATGATGCATACAATTTTAAATCATCCATGTACAGCAGGCGTGATACATTTTGATTTTGGAGTTTATCCGATTGGCGCCCTTTTAATCAGATTAGAGAGTGGATTCAGTGCCAGGCAAAACCACAGAGGGCTCAGGGCGAGTCCCCCTGAAATATACCGCTTGTCACCCTGATTTCCTCAGTCCTGGTCGTACTTCCATTTTGCGATAAATGAATAGTGGTGCGTCACTCTTTTAATAGCTCTTGAAGTATGTTTATTAAAGCTGGATGAACTTTGTATATTGTTAATATCTTAATTAGCCAAGAATGTGGAATCGAGTCGAAGGCCTTCTGATAAACAATATAACAACATGATAAATTTCGATTTTTCTTACGAGCGTGTTTCATTATAACTGATTCTATAATAAGTTGTTCTTTACACTCCTGCTTTCCCTTTCTACAACCTTTTTGCTCTTCATTTAGCAAATCATGTTTGTTTATATGTCCTGTGAGTAGTACTGTGAAACATGATGTTAGTAGTTTATATATCGTTTGAAGGCAGGTAAATGGCCAGTATTTCGCTGGGTTATTAGAGGCGGTTCCTTTGGTGAGTAAATATGTTTTTCCTTGAGTAAGAAATCGAGGAATTTCTTTTGGTTCTCTTATAAACTCATTGAAACATCTTATTATGAAAGGGTGAAGATATGTGAGCTACCAGTAATCATGGATGTTATTAGTTCCAGGGCCATTCAAATTATGCAGGTTGCTTGTTATATTCTGTATTACAGTTATAGTAAATTCCTGATAGGGCATTTGCTTATTGCGTTCGTATTTGCTTCTTCCTCACGCAGCCAGCTGGCATGATTGTTATATTGGCCGTGATTTGACCAAATCTTGAACCAAAATGCCTGTATCTCTTGGCTGGATGGAGTTCCAGAACTCCCCACAAGATTATTGTTATTACTTCTATCTATTAGGTTTCTCTAAAATGTCCGCTCGTCTTTTCTAAAAAGACAGTTTTGTTGCGTACGCCTCATCGCTTTTTTATATGGATCTAGGCGGGAACTATATACTTTAAGTTTTTGTTTTAGGGTATCGATGATCTCTTTAACATGCTGATTCGTTTTGTCATATTTAGCACGAATTCTAAGTTTTTCTAACATTCTAGTTGCTTTTGTTGTCAATTTTTTGCTGGGATTGTTTCGACTAAATTTCAGAAGTCTGCCTATATCTGCCCGTATACTTTCAATCTTGCTTTATAATCTTTTTTGCCATCCCTGTTTAGAGTTCTGTTGTGATCGTATTTTTTCATAAGGTTGTTTGACTATTTTAGATCCATTTACAACTGCTGCAGTTTGAGCCGCGCAATAGAAAACTGTGTGTAGGTCTTCGAATAAGTTGAACATGTTGCTCGTTTCAGGAAGGATTTCTTTATTTAGAATATGAACGATCTTTGCCAGTCTAGTGGTGGAACTTTGTTTTGGTATATAAGACCTTGTTGTTGACTCAGTTCCTGGGTATTCCGTAAATGTAGTAGTGAACGTTTCGCGGATCAAGCGAACTAGTTTTCTATCGGATTGGGCATCATTTGAAATATTTGTCCAGTCTGATGTATTATATCATGTAAAGCGTCGGTGGGAGTTCTTGTTCTAGTATTCTCAATATCTTCATTAATATGAGGGTCTATGGAATGTAATTCGTCTGCAACTTCTTGTTGCATCTGCGCGAGTACGTTTTCCGGAATGAGCTTATTTCTAATTATTGATTGATTTGTCCGTTACTTTGTGATGGTTCATTTTTCAGTTCAGTTCAGTTTAGATAGTTCAGAATCCAACTGAGATTGAAACGAAGGTCAGTTGGACTCTTCACTCGAAGCGGACGACACTTAAAAATGTCAAATGAGATTTTGGTGAAACGTCGTGATTCTTCACAGAACGAACGGATCGACACCCGGAATGATTACCAACATTATCTACGATATATATATATATATATATATATATATATATATATATATATATATATATATATATATATATATATATATATAATCCTGAGAATCAGCACAGAGAAAGGAGTTACCATGATGGCGTACGCTGATGACTTGGCTGAGCAAGGACCAGGTCTGTTCTGGAAGAAATGGCACAGCATATTGTTAACAAAATAGCCCTGGAGATGGATCAAATGGGCATTAAAATATCACCAAAAAAAACTGAAATGGTAATATTGGAGGGGAGAAGAAAACTCACAAACCTCCAAATCAATATTCAGGGTGCCACAATAAACAGTACACGAGCAACTAAATATATGGGGATTCTCATAGACAAAGATGCTAAAATGACCACTCACGTCAAACTGACATGTGAAAAAGCAAATAAAACATTGATGATACTAAATAAAATAACCCCAAAAACAGGAGGACCAAGGGCCTGGAAGTGACGGAACACAACATCGGCGTTCTGCTTTTGGAAGGAAAAAGACAGTGGGCAAGAATAATGGGCATGGTGGAGAAAATAATGAGGACAAAAATAGAGGACGAGAGAAGACGTAAGGCAAATTTGGACTGACAATCTGTTGTGTGTCCTGAAGTAATGCCTAACGGCGGTTTCCAGGCCACGAACAGATATCCTTGAGGGGGATGGGTTTTAGACGGTAGGCATGACTCCAACAAAGGCATGAATCCGACATTCCCATGTCACTAAACATGGATGTCTTTAGAAGATTTCCTAATCCCCTCAAAAAAAATAAATTAGCTCCAGGGTTGAAACGGACCTGGAGAGTGTTCGCACAATTCCTCATTTAGATTTGAAATTTCATTCATACTAGCTTCAGATAGTGCAACAACTAAAGGAAAGCGATTAGCAGTTGCGATTAGAATTATGTCAACAAATGATAACAAACATAAACAATGGCAATGAATGTCTAAGCAAGTTGTGGATGTCAGATTAGGTACGTTTTCATCTCGCAGGTTACGTGACTAAGCAGAACTACAGTTACTGGATAGACACAAATCCTGATCAAGTTTATGAGCGCCCTTTATACGCTAGTACTGATAGTATGGTATGCTGTTTCATTACATGGAATCATCGGACCTTATTTTTTTGAAAATGAACAGGAAATCACAGCAACTGTTAATGCCGATCGTTACGTCGAGATGTTACAATCTTTCGTTACAACTGAATTAAAAAACTGAAAACTGAATTGAAATTTTGAAGCTTGTCTAAAAATATCAAAATTTAACCCATTTTCATTGTTTATACTGACCAAAACATCCAGAAATGGTAAACTGTCATTGTTTTCGAGTTCATGTGCGAATATTGCTTTGGGATTTACTATTTAAGTTCTTAATAAAATCATCAAAGTTTTCATTTCTTAAATCTAAAATTGCAAAAAGGCTCAGTAAACTTAACGGTTCATAATTTTTACATGCTTAATTAGGTTAGGTTATCATATAAATAGAACATAATTTAGTTTTAGAATTAGATTAAATAATCTCCGTGTGATGCATGGTTAGCAAAACGTGCGTCAAGACGGCATATATATATATATATATATATATATATATATATATATATATATATATATATATATATATATATATATATATATATATATGTTACCGGCAAAGTTCGTTGTGCCGTCTAACTTAAGTTTGCCTAGGTAAACCGCGCATTGCGGGAACGATTTAGGCAAAACCCGAAATTATTTTATATATCGGAGTTTGCCTACGGTGTAGTACGGCAATCTTAAGTTTGTCAAACATGTAGCACTCAAAGTCCCAAACAATTCCAAGCCATTGTACTGATGAGTCCGTACGAGTTATGACTTGTTATAAAAACGATGCAGGCGCATTTATGCTATTTACGTTACAAGTAATCAGTATTAGTCTGGCTGTCTAGCTTGTATTAGTTTTGCGCGAATTACTAATTTCAAGTGAATTTTTGTATAAGAAAATGAGTGAAAGTGAAGTCATCGGTCTAACTAATGAAACTGTGAGTAATGGTGAAATGAGAATTAAATTTATAGAAAAACTAGCAGGCGTTAAGAAACAAATTAATTCATTTTATATTGAATCACAGGAGCGATATGGAGAAATAATTAAAGAAGTGGAGAATGTCAAAAAGGCTACCAAGAAATCAACACTACAATATAGACGTCTTAGGCGCTACGATGTACTTCCAGTTGGGGATGTTAAGAAGGTAATTACTCCACTGACTGAGGAAGCGACTGATGTAAGATACTTTGTTTCAATCGAAGAGTTGTTTTGAATAATACACAGAGTCTCCAAACTCGGCACTCCTAAATTCAAGGAAGTGTTGAGCAGTCAAATCAGGATGTTCAAAATATATTATTTTGTTCTATGAAAGATAATAAAACAAACGCTGGAGTGAGGGCCTACGTTTCTGGCAGTTGCAAAAAAACAATGCATATCACAGCGGGATACAACAAACTCCTTTTGAGGCAATGTTCGGTAAGCATATTTTAATGTTTAAAAAGACGTAGCTGCACCGTTTGTTGTCAATTTTTAGGAAGAACAGCTCATATTAAAATTCAGTCTTTACCGAACTCGATTAAAACGGTATTGAAAACTGAAGAAGCCTGGAAGAAGCACTTTTTACAGTGGGTACTGACGAGCGTGAAAATTAATTTAGCTTGGAGACCGGGGATACTGAAATCACCAACGCAACCGACTCTCTAGTCGATTTGAGATCTGTAACGTCAATATGCATTATTTGCGAAATGGAAACATCGGGTGCACATAAGTGCAGAAACTGTGACGAGAGTGTTCACGTCACTTGTGCTCAAAGTACTAGCAATGTGGAAGAAGGTTATGGATCAAGAGTTTTGTGTCTGCGTTGTACCCAAAAGATATCTATAAAATCGAATAAGGATATTGCTTGTAGCGGGTTCAAGTTCCAAGCAGAAAAAATGAAACAATTATCAGAAACAAAATTCCCGGAAATCCAAGTCGGACAATCAGTTACAGTGCCAGTTCCAAATTTAGACAGAAGCAAAGCAGATGCTCGTAACGTAGTTAGCCTTGTGATGAAAAAGACAGACGACGGTTTTTATCAAATAGGTACTAGACACGGGACGATTAGTTCTCTGTATTCAAGAAATCAGATTCAAAGTTGTAAAGAAAGCTTTATAAAAATCAATGATGTTCCAAACAAGGAATTATCGCTTTGAGAGGTTAGCAGTCGGAACTGTGTGTTTGGCGGTCAGGGGTTTTTAAAAAGTAATTGTACTAAAAAATGTACAACTAACTCATATAGATGTAAGAGAGGAAACTTACTTTGTAATTCAAAATGCCACCATTCTACATCATGTGCTAATAAATAATTTGTGTTGTAGACTACGCATATATTATGGTATATTTTGTATTATTATTAATATTATGTACTTTTTCTTCAATATTCGAATGTTTTTTGTTTCGTGTTCTAATAAATACATATTTCACTACAAGAATATTTTGATCTTTGCCTAACATACATTCGACAAACCTAAGATTGCCGTATTATATTCCAGGCCAACTCCGATATATAAAATTATTTCGGGCTTTGCCTAAATCGTTCCAGTAATGCTTGGTTTATCTAGGCAAACTTGGGTTTGACGGCACAACGAACTTTGCCGGTAACATATATATATATATATATATATATATATATATATATATATATATATATATATATATATATATACCAACCGTTGGATTCCACAATCTCATATGGAACACACAACACCTGCGTCTCCATCTAAATGAACATTTTTCTTGGGTGCTTGTGCGGGAAAGAGCCCCATCCATCCCTTCAACTGGATGGCATGTATATGTAAGTATGTATATTCCATTGTAAAGTCTTTTTTATCAGATTTTATTAATGGTTCGATAAAACGAAATATTGTTGATTACAGTAAAGAATGATGAATATATAATCTTTATGGTATAATGTGTGTCGGCGTCTTGAAGAGTCTGTATATCGAGAGACGAAACATATATCATCCAGTCGAAGGGTTGGGTGGAGCTCGTTTCCGGTCAAGCACCCAAGAAAAATGTTCATATATATATATATATATATATATATATATATATATATATATATATATATATATATATATATATATATATATATATATATATATATATATATATATATATATATCATCACCATGATCAGTCTGTATCGATCCACTGCAGGATGAAGGCCTCTTCAGCATGCTTCCAACCTTCACGGTCCTGGGCTTTCCTCTGCCACTCGGGTCCAATATACTTGACGATGTCATCAATCCATCGTGCTTTCGGTCTTCTTCACGTACATTTGCGATCAAGTGGTATCCACTCCAGGATTGCCTTGATCCATCTGTCGTCTCATCGCTTCACTTTATGGCCTGCCCATCTCCATTTCAATTGCTTTACTATTCCAATGATGTCACAGACTTTTGTTTGTTCCCTGATCCATGCGCATGACTTTCTGTGTCGTCTTGTAATGCCAAGCATACATCTTTCCATTCCCTCTGTGCCACCCGAAGTTTTTGAATTGATTGCGATGTGAGTGTCCAGGTTTCACTTCCGTATGTCATAACGGGTAGAACGCACTGATCGAAGACTTTTCTTTTCAGGCAAAGTGGGAGTCTGCTCTTAAACACTATGTTGAGCCTACCAAATGCCTGCCAGCCACATTTAACATGCCGTTCCACCTCCCGGGCGGTATTCCCCGCCATTGAAATCCTCTGCCCAAGATATATAAAACTGTCTACAATCTCTAAATCCCTTCCTAAAACTGAAATTCTTCTGTACTGAGCGAAGTTATTGAACATAACCTGACTCTTTTTCAGGTTTATTTTCAAGACAAATGGTTCGTCAGACCTTTGCAGTTCTTGTATACGTCTTTGCAGCTCCTCTCGGTCTTGTGAAAAGAGAATAGTATCATCTGCAAATCTAAGATGGTTTAAGTTTGCACCATTGATCTTAACACCTTCCATGGTGTAAAGATCATGGTATGTATATTCATACATACATACCATGTTTGTATGTATGAATATTCTATTATAGTTTTTTTTGTCAGTTTTTATTAATGGTTCGATAAAACGAAATATTGTTGATTACAGTAAAGAAAATTTCTCCTATTCAAAAAAAACTCTACTTGGTAATTTATCATCGTAACTATAGAAATGCACCGGCGGGTGTCAAAGCGGATGAAATTGAATATGAATCCAATAGAATGACGAGGCAAACATACTTTTCACCCTCTTACTTCCGATAGAATGATTTTTTTCGTAAACCGCTTTTACGTGATCGGGAAAAGTTAACTTTTATCATTTTGTGACTTAGCATAGTCAACAAATATTGTTATAAGGGGAATAAAAATCACTTACCTTCGGTCGAAAGCGAATAATATATCATCCGTTAATCGTCATGAAAGCAATAAACCATTTAAAATAAATCTAGTATCTAGAAAAATATTTTAGGTAGATCATTTTATGTTTCTAAAATTCGAAAAGTAAGTTCTAAAATAAGTAGTGTATCTAAAATAGTAATATTTTCGGATGTAATGGCGTTTCAATGATCATTGTTGCAGATTATCTTGGAAGAGTGACAGGAAAATTGTTAATATCATAAATTTTATTCAATATACCACGATTGTCTTGTTAATTTACGCCTATTTGTAAATATTAGATTGCTAGTGTAAGGTATTTTCTCTCAATGAGTTTCCAAAAAAGAATATATATATATATATATATATATATATATATATATATATATATATATATATATATATATATATATATATATATATGTATGGGTCCTGGTGGACCACGCGAAGTACAATTAGAGGCGTTTGTTGTCGTTAGCCTTCCATTGCGCCCATACTAATTTCATTCTTTCGCTATTCTTCTTCACATTCTTTCGTCAGACCAAGTTGTTCCAGTCTTCCGACATTTTTCCCTCTGGCCAACCTTCCAAACGTTAACCTTGTGTCTGAAACAGCCTCTATCCCGAATTTCACTTTGTATAATATTTGCTGATCTTAGATCCTCTTTAATTGCAGCAATCCATTTAATTATTTCTACTTTAGCTCTACTCCTATTTTCATAAAATTCGACTATTTGTCTAGTTAACCTACTCGGATTCATCCGTTTTATGTGTCCATAAAATTTAAGTCTTCTTTTTCTCATATCGCTCTGTATATCTGTGTATTGCTTGATTTCTTGGTTTTCTCGACGTCGATATGTTGTTGTATTTATTTGGTTGGGGCCTAAGATTTTTCTTATGATTTTTCTTTCCTTCTTTTCAATGTCATCGATGTCCCTCTTTCTATTCAAAATGAGCGTTTCTGCAGCATATAGACATTCTGGCTTAATAACTGTGTTGTAATGTCTCAGTTTTGTGTTTTTAGATAGGCATTTTTTGTTGTAAATATTTTGTGTAAGTCTCAATGCCGTTTCCATTTTTTGACATCTACCCTTATTGGCCGCTTTTTCCAACCCATTTTCCATGATTATTTTACCCAAATATTTGAATTGAGAGACTCGTCTGATGTTACCATATTTTGTTTTTAGAAATGGTGTTCTTAGTCTGTTGCAGGTCATGTATTGTGTCCTTTCAAAGGATATTTCTCCAGGATATTTCTCCAGATTCTTTCAAAGGATATTTCTCCCCAGTTTAATGTGCTGGTCAATATTCAGGGCCGACTTTCTGTCACGCCACTCCTGTATTACTTTTTCTAGAACACAGTTAAATAAGAGTAGCGAGAGTCCATCCCCTTGTCTCACTCCAGTTTTAATTTCAAAGGGTTCTGAGATGTCGCCCATGAATTTAACTTTTGAACTTGTGTTAGTTAATGTTGCTTTAATAATTGCTAGCGTTTTCAGATCTAGTTCTTGTTCTTTCAAAATTTGGAACAAAGATTCGCGGTTAATAGAACAAATGTACAGACGAGATTTGTATTGTACAGTTTTCGATGCCTTAGGATCAACTTTAGATTCAGGATCTGTTCAGGGCAGGATCTGCCCGGTCGAAAACCTGCTTGGTATTCACCAATTTTAGGTTCTAACTGTCCCTGTGCTCTGTCTAGTAGCCATTGAGATATAATCTTGTAACAAACTGGGAGAAGAGATATCCCTCTGTAGTTGTTTACATCCATTCTATCTCCTTTCTTGTGTAGTGCATGGATTAGAGCATCTTTCCAATCTTCCAGAATCGGTTCGGTTCGCCAAACTTCTTGTAGAATTTTGGTTATTTCCTTGATTGTACCTGGGCCAGCGGATTTCAAAAGTTCAGCAGTGATTCCATCTTCACCAGAAGCTTTGTTATTTTTAAGTCGCTTGATTTGATTATTTCATTTTCATTCGGTGGTAATGAATCTGGGTTTGTTTGTTTAGGGTTGGTAGTTTGTTTAAGGGCTCAGGACAGTTTAGTAGTTGTTTAAAATATTTCGCAAGTTCTTTACAATTGCCTTGGTTATTTAGAGCTAATTGTTCGTTTTCCTTTTGGAAGCAAATACTTTGGGGATGAGCCTGTTAATTTTGTTTTAAATGTTTCGTAAAAGTTTCGGGTGTTATTTTTTTGTAAATCTTAACAGTGTCATGTAATCAAATATTTCATTAAAATAAATAAAAATTACAAATGAATAATTACTTTATTCTTAGAGAAAACAATAATTTTCATAATATAATTAATTAACTAGCAAATGTTATATACGACATTTTTATATTTCTATTTTTCGATTCGGTGTGTGAGGTTAAATTAATATTCTAAACAACTTTTTCTAATAATTTTTTAACGGGACGCAAAATATAGAGAATTGATCCGGTTTGTGAATTTGTGGTAAACTGAGTTTAAAGTTCAGATTTGAGTTGAGTATGTTAAAAAATGTAATCCATGAATCTGTATGACTGTGGAACAGTGTGTGAAACTGTGTTCAAATAGCAAAAATAAGGATATGTTTACTTCTTAAATGCGACACACTATATATACGATTTCTGAGCTATATTTTAGACAAAAACCACCAACTTTTTTCATGCTTTCGAGGCAGGCCCTTATCAATCACTGTCAACAATCTATCAATCATCATCTTTAAAGTCACAAAAGTAAGATCCCAGCATTTCCATTAAAGTCAAATTGTTTCGGTGGTCCATAAGCTGGAACATTTTTGTAAAGAATTTTCAAAGCAGTAGGTATATTAAGTCAATAAAGTCATTTTTTTGTTTTCAAGCTGTAACTCGTGAATATAAGTACTTTGGATTTGTTTAAAAAAAATTGATTATGGAGAGCCCCATTTTGGAAGTTAGACACGATAGAAATAGATCTCGTAGATTTATATTTATGGTATTCACAAATATCATTTTTCAATAGAATATTGCAACTTTTATTAAATTATTTATTTTGCAGCTTATTAAATGAAAAATTACTTATTTTTACGAGTTCTAAAACCTATTAAAAATGTATGTATTTCTTAAATTGACTTTTTTCACTTGGTTATCCTCTAAATCATTTCTTTATAGTCTAAAAACAATTTTGAAAAAAATATATTCCGATCCAGTTTAATCTTGCTTAAATGCACTTTTTAGCTTTATTTTTAATAAAATAATAAATTTTTGGCATTTAAAATCTATTTTTAATAACAAATGAAACATATAACTTCTAAATGAATAAAAAGCATCGGATAGTCAATAAATTTGAAAATAAATTAGATAATCATTGGGAAATGTCTGAATGATTGTGGCGTGTTCATATATATTTTTTTCCTTTATTTGGGTTTTTCGCCACTATGTCAAACTCAAAAATTGTCAAAAATACCTGTTCTTATGTAACTGGGTAAAAAACAAAAAACCAAACGGAGACAAATTTCTCAGTGATTCTTTTTTGTAATAAATTTGCCTAACGAACAAAATTTTAAAGATATAAAAATGTTATAAAAAATTTTACAACCTGTATGGTTAATAACATCAATATGGTGATTCAGCAAGAGGCCAGGAATGTTGTTTTTTTGGATATGTCCGGTGACGATATGGGTCGGCAGATGAAGTGAGGCGACGGGAATTATTCACGATTTAACTTGCTTCATGTATCGAACTCGATGCGTATTAAAATATATAGTTAGTCTTCGTGAATTAAAAAGCAAGCCATTTCTCGTCTCATCGGAGAACATCACGTTATTCCAGATAGGACTTTTATCCTCCATTTCTCGAGCCCATAGGAGTGTTCAATGCAAATTATCCGCTTTCAGGGTGCGTGTTATTTTTTGGCGTGAAAAATGTATCCCTTCAAGCCTAACAAGCTCCCTTGATGTACGACTTGTAGATTCCAGACAATTTCTGCGATCAGCTGATATCTGCCGGTCTTGTGCAGCTGTTGTACATCGTTTTCTACCACATCTGGGCGAACATTTACGTCATTTGTCTCTTGGAATTTTGTATGAACTTTCCATACAGCGCTTTGGGAAACACCTACAATTTCTGCGATATTACTTTGATTAAATCCCTGTTGTAACAAAGCAATTACTCTTGATCTGTTAAAATGAGATATCATGTTTCCAGGCATTTTTAAACGGATTGATTGAAAATTGAAAACGAACTGAAATAATGTGTGTAGCCACCCTGTATGGTTAATAACATCAATATGGTGATTCAGCAAGAGGCCAGGAATGTTGTTTTTTGGATATGTCCGGTGACGATATGGGTCGGCAGATGAAGTGAGGCGACGGGAATTATTCACGATTTAACTTACTTCATGTATCGAACTCGATGCGTATTAAAATATATAGTTAAACTAGAACATTTTTATTTATAATTATTTATTAAATATCAGAGTATTTAGTTCTGGTGTAAGTTGTGTGCAGGTTTAGTGTATTAGTTAAGTTAAGTATGGCTAAACAGTTTATGTAGTGTTAAGTGAATTGGGATATATCTTTTTTGGTATAGTATTGTGTTAAACTAAACTACAGTTATATTTATTGATTGATTTGTTCGTTACTTTGTGATAATTCATTTTTTTAAAAGGAATAAAACAATTTTTTACTTTTTTATCTATCACTTTTATTTTTAAACAAAATTAACAAAAATTTTAAACGAAAACTTTAAACAAAAACTTTAAAAATTAAGTTTTTAAAACTTAGTTTTAAGGTAGTGTTTGAGAATGTAAAATCGTTTTACGAAACTATAGCCACACAAATTTTGTTTAAAAATAAATGTGATAGATAACAAACTAAAAAATTGTTTTATTCCTTTTTACAGTTATATTTATTTGTTAATGTCTGAATGATTGTGGCGTGTTCATATATTTTTTTCCTTTGTTTGGGTTTTTCGCCACTATCTAAAACTCAAGAAATATCAAAAATTCCTGTTCTTATTTAAAGAAAGAATCACTGGGTAAAAAACAAAAAACCAAACGAAGACAAATTTCTCAGTGATTCTTTTTTGTAATAAATTTGCCTAACGAACAAAATTTTAAAGATATAAAAATGTTATAAAAAATTTTACAAACTTTTAACGTTAACGTTTCGGAGAGTACTCTCCCCCGTTTTCAAAATTAAACTAAAAAATAAATTACTTACATTGACATTACAATGTAAGTATCGTTGACATACACAAAAAAAATTATTTACTTTCACTCGTTACTTTATATATTACAAATTAATATAATTTATTTTTTAGTTTAGTTTTGAAAACGGGGGGACAGTACCCTCCGAAACGTTAACGTTAAAAGTTTGTAACATTTTTTATAACATTTTTATATCTTTAAAATTTTGTTCGTTAGGCAAATTTATTACAAAATAGAATCATCGAGAAATTTGTCTCCGTTTGGTTTTTTGTTTTTTACACAGTGATTCTTTCTTTACATAAGAACAGGTATTTTTGATAATTTTTGAGTTTTAGATAGTGGTGAAAAACCCAAATAAAGGAAAAAAATATAATCATTGGGAAAAGCGGTATAAATAAAACTTAACCTTCGGAAAACTTATAAAATATTTTTTTTATTCAAATATAAAAATGTGTTTATCTAAAAAGATCACAACAGAAGCAGGATCATAAATCTTTAGCAAGATAATCGATATAATAAACGAGAAAAATATTAATATCTAAAAAGAACAAAACTCACAGACTTTTTCGGCTCAAAACCTCATTCGTCTAATCCGTGACTTCTACTTTCCTCAAATCTTTCATCACTTGATTCAGCAATTTCTCGGTCGCCTTATCTGTCTCTTTCCCCCTGAACCCATCTCTTGCCGGGTATCCTCGCTATGTGCCCCAGCCATCTACAACACCTGAACAATGTATGTTTTTTTGTACATTTTTTCTATTTCTCTAATTGTTCTTCCTCTGTCCTTTCCTAAATTCTTTCTGAACTTTAATTCCTCCAAAAATGCTCCGTAATATTGTACGTTCCCAGACTTCCAGGTTACTTTCTTCCTTCTTTCTTCCTACTTTCTTCGTTTCTAACCTTGGGTCTTAGTATTGTTTGATATACTCTTATTTTTGCTGCTTTTGTATTATTTGCGCTTAAACTGTTTGAAAATATTCTTGCGGCTTTGCTTGCTTTTGCTAGTCGTTTCTCTATTTCTTTCTCTTCATCTCCTTTACACATTAATGTTACTCCTAGATATTCAGTTTGTTGAACATTCTCTATTGTCTATTTCCTATTTTCTGAATAATGAATGACTAAATTACTCTGGTACTACCTGTCATTACTATATATTTGGTCTTATTTTCGTTAATTGTTAAGCCATATTATCTTGCTTTCCTTTCCAAAATCTTGAATGTCCTTACTATTTTTTCCTTGGATCTCGCTCGCCATCAATACAATGTCGTCGACATAGGTTAGGCATTGGTGCCAATATTAACCCCTTGGCTTTGATACCACTCTTCCTCAGAATCACTTTCTGCACTGGATTGAACATAACTGTGTACAGTGGATCCCCTTGCCTCAGTCCCTTTTTACAGTAAACTCCTCAGATATTGTTCAATCGACCAAAAGTTATAGTCGAGGAATAACTTTCCTGTTCTTCTAACAGTCATCTCCACTAACATCTTCAACTTTTTTGGCACTCCCAAATTTCTCATTGTTTAGAACAACCTTTTTCTGCTGATGCATTCATATGCTTCGGAATAATCTATGAACAGCAAACATAAGCTCAAATTTTGTTTATAAGTATTCTGTTGGATTTATTTAATAGTGAATATCTAGTCAATTGTTGACCTTTATTCCCTGAACTAATTGGTATTTTCCTACTTGTTCGTTATGATGTTTCTCTAGCCGATCTTTAATCGTATTTGCCACCACTAGCATGTCCCGTCTTGCAGTGCAATTCTTGGATAGTTATTGCACTCATCCTTAGCTCATTTTTTGTGAAGGGGTATTATGAGCGCTTTATTCCATTTGTCTGGCTAATGTTCTTGTTCCAAAATTCTCTTCGTTAACTCCCATGTTCTTGCTACCGTGTTTCAAGAGTTATGCTGTTTTCTCCAGCACTTTTGTTATTGTTTTAGCTGCTTTATACACATTTCTAGTTCTTCTTTTGTGCGTGCATTTATAATTTCTTTATTATTTTCAATCTCATCATCTGACATGTTATTCTCAGTTTCCTTCCTTCCCAGTCTAACTCAGTGTCTCCGAGAAATATTGTCCAAATCGTTTCAGTTTCTCTTCTGCATCTCCTACGAGGAATTCTTCTTGAATTTTCAAATAATGGCTTCTCCTGGCGTTACTGCTTTTACTTTTTTTAACTGCCTGTGTCGTAACAACTACCGAATAATTTCGTGAAATTCTGTCGATAATACACGGTAATACAAAATGGTGACTATTTAAACGTAAACTAAAAAAACTGAAACAAAATAATTGACAGTACGTTTTACGTTTTTAAAAAAATATATATTTAAACAATTTTCTTTGTTATAGGTTACGTTTGACAGTTTCACCTTAGGTCGTTTTGTTTCATTCACCACTGATGGCTGCCCTGACGGTGCCTTACAAATTACAGAATCTAACCGACCTCAGGTAAGTTTAGTATTTTTATTCCTTTCCATTAATAAGCAAAGACAATTCACCCATACCGTGGGTGAATCCATTCCTTTAACTCACACGGCCGATTATGGTCATGGCTTTGGTTATTCATGATAAAGACAAACAAACTTTATACCTATCTAAAAATATAAGTTCCTAAACAACTGTTGATTGCCTTATTGGAAGAATTTAAATACAAATACGAAGAGGTTACCTCAAAATTTGTATTATGCTTTGGGACAGTCGAATTGCGATATATTAGTAGTATTAATTTTATAGAAAACACTCAAATGTTAAAGTTTTTTTTTTTTTTTAGGTTGGTGGGTCATGGTGCGGTACATCATGGGGACCTGTAATGTACTACAGCGAAACAAAATCAATTACCATTCACGTTAACTTGTTCAAGCTGTCAAAAGTGGAGAATGGGTACAATTTTGATTATCGTATGGAATTTAAGTTCTTAAAGAAGAAAACAGCTATTGTTCGATATGGAGGCAGTATGTATCACATTTTTTTGATTTTCTATTAAGGATAATTTAGGACAAATATGTCTAGAAGACAACATTACAAACGATAATGAATTCGACATTAATACATAACAAACGAAAAATTTTTGATAGGATGTTGAGTTAAAAACAAAAGAAATTGTTGAAAGAGATCTTGAGATTAATTTTAAAAAATGACATTAACTTCTATACCCATATCTCATTTTTCGACAATCCCTAACAAATCATGTCCCTTTTCATCATTTACCGTAATGTTTGCTTAATTTTTGGATGGTAATGGTATAAACAGACGTAAAGTTATTAATTAGAGTTTGAAGTGATTTTGAGATAGATAGTATAACTGCATTACCGATAACCATAACCCGATATAAAGAAAATGTTGCTATTTTATGACATTACGTTATTTATCCCAGAAGAAACTCCCAAATTAGTAGACAATGTCAGAGGAGAGGTTCTGAACAGTCAAGATCCATAGACTTGAAAGATGATGCATGCCTGTATTTGCTTATCCATTACGTTGGTGTTCGATGATATAAAATTAATATCAACGAACATCATCACTCATCACTCAACAATATACCCATTAACAATTATATACAGGATGAATATTTGCTATACTTATATGATCTGGCGGAATTTTTCAACTTATATGATCTGGTGGAATAGCTTTCTAAGTTTGTTTCACTATTACTGTATTACTTTTACTGATATGGACAATATTTTATTTATATATTTCTATATCTCTATTATCTATTCTATAAATTCCCGTAACCATGTTATATTTATCTATTGTTTGTGTTTCATCATGTACTAAATAAAATATTTATTATATATATATATATATATATATATATATATATATATATATATATATATATATATATATATATATATATATATATATATATATATATATATATATATATATATATATATATATCCTATGGAGTCTTCATTTGAAGCAGAACAACACTTGTTTAACAAATTACCACTTTGCCTGAAAAGGAAAATATTTGATCAGTGTGTCATGTTCGTTATATGACATACGGAAGTGAAACCTGGACACCTGAGGACATTCACATCGCAATCAATTCAAAATCTTCGAATAGCACAGGGGGAGATAGGTAATATCTATGTTTGGCATTACTAGACGGAATGGAAAGTCTTGCACATGGATCAGAGGACAAACGCAAGTGAATGATAGCTACATGGGTCAGCCAAGCGTCCATGGAGAATGCCGAAAACAAGATGTACTGATAACATCATTAAATATATTGGACCTCGACCCGATGACAGAGGAAAGCTCAGGATCGCTAGAGTTGAAAGCATACTGAAGAGGCCTTCATCCACACTGTGGATTGGCGCAGGTTGATGATGATGATGATAGGATGATTAATCAAATATATATTACAGTTCAGTAAGGGTATATTAAGCTGCGATAAATATTGAAAGGTAATTTGTAGAGTTTTGATATAAAGAGTATTCCATTAAGAGGTTTCGAATGTTGGAAACGAATAAAAGAAACGTTTCATAACATACCTGAAAGTTATTTATGGCAGTGTGAAGCTGGACAGTGTACAATTATACGTGGAATACAACATCTGTCAATGTCAATGTCAGGTTTCGAATGTTTTGTTTTGCTAGTCTTCTAATCCCAAACTTTGTTTATGGTATTCGGTTTCAGTACAGTTTCAGTAATGGAGCGCTACACAGTTGTTAAAATGAATTTTCAAAATGGGTGTTCTGTGATAGCCACATTTCGGCGAATTCGTGAATACTTTGGTGTATGCAATCGTCCGTCAGAAGTAACCATTCGCAAAATAGTGCGTAGATTCGAAACTACCGGATCTGTGAAAGATATCGAAACAAAAGTCCGGGCACGTCCTGCTCGTTCGGTTGAAAATATTCAGGCGGTTCGTGAAAGACAACATTTGGGTATCAGCAGAACTTCAACGTGGCGAATTTTGAAAAAAGACTTAAGTCTACATCCTCCCAAAATTCTAAAAGCCAAAGCTAAAGCCAGCCTACCATGGGCAACGCCGTGCATTTGCCAATTGGATCCTGCAGATGAAGGCAAATGACAATAATTTTTGCGATAAAATCATTTTCAGTTACGAGGCTCATTTCCACTTAAACAGTTACGTAAATAAACAAAATTGTCGCATCTGGGGCAATGAAAATCCTAGAGAAATCCACGAAATCCCGATGCATGCTCAACGTGTCACAGTTTGGTGCGGTTTTTGGGCTGAGGGTATCATTGGACCGTATTTTTTTGAACATGAAGATGAACGAGCTGTTACAGTAAACGGAGAACGATACCGAACGATGATTGATGTTTTTTTATGGGATCAAATAATGGACATGGATTTAGAGAATATGTGGTTCCAACAAGACGGTGCGACATGTCATACAGCACGTGAAACATTGACTTTATTGCGTACACAGTTTGGAGGGAGGCTAATCTCCCGGAATGGGGACGTAAATTGGCCACCAAGGTCATGCGACTTGACGCCGCTAAACTATATTTTGTGGGGCTATGTGAAGAGCAAAGCTTACGAAAATAATCCGCAAACCTTTCGACAGTTGTAAGAAGAAATTAGGCGAATAATTCGTGACATAACTCCGCAAATGTGTTCAGCAGTAATCGAGAATTTCAACAAAAGAATTGTGAGCTGCCAGAGAAGTTCGTGGCGGTCATTTGACAGATGTTGTATTTCACGTATAATTGTACACTATCCAGCTTCGCACTGCCATAAATAACTTTCAGGTATGTTATGAAACGTTTCTCTTATTCGTTACCAACATTCGAACTTCTTAATGGAATATCCTTTATATACCTATTTAATATTTACTTTCAACTTATTGTGGGAGTCCAGCTATCGCTACAGATGCTTCAGTAACCAAAAATTAACTTGCTTTAAAATTTTAATATCATAAAATTAAAATTTAATTACAATATGTTATAAAAAGTGTCCCAATAGCTACTTCGAGATTAAAATTTATCTCTGTTTTACAATGATTTAGCAAAAAAAAATATATCTCTCATTTGTCATCTAGAGATCCAGCAATATTATCGATTATATTACGACGAAAGAACGTGTTAGAATTGTGGAAATAAATTTGCAATAAAATTATGTTTTCCATCCAAACTCACTTCCACCTCAGAGGTTATGTGAACAAGCAAAATTCTAAGATTTTGAGAAGTGAAAATGCTCAAGTGACTGCAGAAGAATTTTTACTTACTCTTATGAATATGGTGTGCATTGTGGGCGGGAGGGGATATAGGCCAATTTTTTGTCCTCAATTGGATAAGTGCACCTTAGCAGCTTATCCAGTCAAAAAGATAGCACCATGCGTCGGCTAGGCTAGGGAAACTTTGGATTTGTTACGTACACGTTTTCCTGGCCGCGTCATTTCTTCAAATGGTAATATTCAGTGGCCTGCAAGATCATAGATCTAACCTCGCTGGACTTTTTCCTATGGGGCTTCTTCAAGTACATAGTCTACTCTAACAATCCGCAGGTGATTAATGATCTGAAGGAAAATATACATCAAGTTATTTATGAAACTGAACCGCCATAGTACCATTTTATGCAAAGAATGGTCATGAGTAGAAATAGTCGAAGAGGACAAGGAAATCCCGAAGTATCTATTGGGACACCCTCTATAATAAATGAAAATAAATTTCTATTTATTGCAGAAAAAAATATTTATTTCCTCTGGCCTGTAACCCTTAGTATCCTCTAGTTTCTCGAAAGTCTATAGACTGGCGAGTGACCGACATAGAATATCTCTCAGAAGTCACCCGGTTTTACTCTAGCTAGACTACTGGCGCGACTGACGGCCGATTACTTACAGGATTTTACACTCTCGCTTAAAGTTTCCATTTTCAACTAGAAATTTTATATATCTAATCCGTATATTTAATCGATCTTTTTCGATATTTATAATACAATTTATCAAAATTATCACAAATATTTTATTATCCTATAGTTGATCGGTTGTTTAAATAGAGTGCCCGACACCAACGCCAGTGTATTTATTGATTTATCTAATTTGCAGGGCATAAAAACAGAAAATATAGAGGTAAGTTTAACTAGACGTTTATTTGCACTCTTGAATAACTAAATCTCACCTTAAAAAATAATTCTTTTGAAAGTAGTTCGAACTGGTAAATAAATTGAGCGAATTCCCCAACTAAAATCAATGGTTGGTCGTAATATCACTTTCAAAAGCTGCTCTTTTCACTAACACCGCATTGCTTTAATGATATCACCTAAAGCTTAAGTACTGAATTAGTAACGGGTTTTTAAACGCTTGAAAGTTTTAAGACTTCTTGCTTGGTTGTCGTTACAATTTTCTCTTTACATACGCACAAATATTCTTATTGTACATTTTCATATTCCTTTAAACTGAAATTTCAGTGAAAATAAGTAAGAAGTAGTATGAACTTAAACAGAACTTGTTTTTAAAACTTGTATATAAGACTATAATATTAGGCCTATAATTTCAAAATCAAAAACCACTCCACCCTTCTTAGTGACATTGGAGATATCTAATAATATTTTTAATAATAATAATACTCTACGACAGTGCTTTCCAAACAAACTTTCTGGTACTAAGCTTCCTTTAATTTTATATATATATATATATATATATATATATATATATATATATATATATATATATATATATATATATATATGATATATGCCCGCATACAGGCCATTTTAGGCCTGTTATGTGTATTATTTTTTGGGTTTAAATCGCGCCCGAAATTTGCTTATTAATTCGATGCGATCGTTTACCCTTTTTTTCCAACTACGTCTAAATAATTTTGGGTACGTCACAACCTGCGCCTCCGCGTAAATGAGCATTTTTATTGTCGTGAGCATTTTACTGTCGTTACGCCGAGGAGTCTGAACATCGAGAGACGAAACATATGCCCTCCAGTTGAAGGGATGGGTGGAGCTCGTCCCCAATCCAGCAACCAATAAAAATGCTTATTTAGGCAGAGACTCAGGTTGTTGTGTGTTTTACATGAGATTGTGGAACCCAACAATTGGATGTATGATGACACTCAGCTACTGTTGTCTCACTGGACGCAGTCCAAGAAAATCTAACACTGCATATATACGCCATCCGACGGGAAGTCGCCGAAAACATGGGTTGTTGTCTTTGAATGGATTTCCTTATTTTTGATGAGAGAACATCTGTCGCTAATCATCATTAGCCCGCATCAATCCACTTCAGAATGAAAGTCTCTTCAACATGCTTGCAACTCTCGCCGTCCTGAGCTTTCCTCTACCATTCGGCTCCAATATACTCAATTATGTCATCAGTTTATCGTGTTTTCGATCTTCTCAGTGATTTTTTTTTGCGATCAAACGGTATCCAGTCCAAAACCATCTTGATCCATCTCCATTTCAATTCCTTTATTCTTGCAATGATGTCACTCACCCGCGTTTGTTCTCTGATCCACGTGCTGGTCTTTCTATCCCATTTAGTAATGCCAAGCATACATGTTTTCATACCCCTCTGTGCTACCCAAAGTTTTTTAACTGACTGTGATGCGAGTGCCCAGGTTTCAGTTTCGTATGTCATAAGGGGCAGGACACATTGATCAAAGGCTTTTCTTTTTATGCAAAGTGATAGTTAGTGCCTAAACACAATGTTGAGCCTGCCAAATGCCCGCCAGGCACATTTAACGCGGCGTTACACCTCCCGAAGGGTATCTCCTTCCCTTGAAACCCTCTGCCTAAGATATATATATATATATATATATATATATATATATATATATATATATATATATATATATATATCCACAACTTGCAAATCCGTTTCTAAAATAGAAATCCTTCTGTCCTTAGCAAATTTATTGAACATGGCCTGACTCTTATTTTGGTTTATTTTCAAACCAAATGGTTCTCCAGCTCTTTGCAGCTCTTGTAAGTGTCTTTACTGCTCCTCTGGGTCTTGTGAAAGAAGAACGATATCATCTGCGAATTTAAGATGGTTTAAGTATACACCATTGATCCTTATTTAATTCTGCTCCCAATCCATATTACGGAACACTTCTTCCAGGCAGACTGAGAAAACTGCCGCATGCCCTGCTCTACATTTATTCCAATCTGGAAATCGTCAAGGTAGACTGTCGCTGTAGCTTCATCATATATCGATCCTAGTAGGTTTACGTAGGCTTTCTCTACATCTTGGTTAAGCAATGCATACATTATGGCTCACTTTGAGATTGAACCAAATGCGTTTTCAGAATCGAGAAAACCAAGCACAGTGGCATAGAGTATTCGTTGTGTTTTTGTATGACTTGCTGTAGAATCTGGATGTGATCCATTGTTTTGAATCCACTTCTGAATCCTGCTTGCTCTCTTAGTATTTTTTTGGATATTATCTTGGTGAAAACTTTGTACACCACTGATAGGAGACTTATTGGATGACAGTTCTTTAAATCTTATTGTGCTGCTTTTCAATGTAAAAGACTCACTTCTGCATTTTTCCATAAGTTGGGTTCTCTTGTTCTTTGAGAATTTTGAATTTGAATTTGAATTTGAATTTTGCTAGTGTTTTATGTAAAGTCCGAGCACCAGCTTTTAACATCTCCACAGTTATACTATTTTTTATTCTTGTTATTTAGATTATACTATCAGAGTTATACTATCCTTGATCACCAGGCAGTAACAGTGGTTATAGTTCTATATAACTTTCTTTGCCAATTCCATTTGATTAATTGACAACAATTCCCAGGTCATTCTAATCTACATCCAGAGCGTTGTAAAATTTGTTTTTGCTCATTTTTTCTTTTATCTTTGAGAAAAACGCAGTTGTAGTGCAGCCAGTCATTTTAGACACACTTTTAGAAGCAATGTGTTAACAGTATCGTAACATCTACTTGAAATAATCTCGATGTTCGAAATAAGGAGTATCCATTTTAATTTTCAATCCATTTAGTTTTAAATTATATTTAATGAACCCGCCCATTCATTCGCCTTTGCATCAGTGTAATTGGTAAAGTTATACTTGATGCCGCATCCACTGTATCTCCGGATTTGACCCCACCCAGTTTCATTCTAAAGTTTCTTTCTAAATATAAAGCAGTAGCTAGCTGAAAAAAAATCATATCAAAAAAAGAGATCATCGCCAAAACAGAGGACTATTCTACAAAAGTCCAACAAGTCATACTTTTGGAAGGCATAAACAGTTGGGAAATGGTCGGGCGAAAAGTATCGAGCTGTTACTAAACTATTTTTCCATTACAAAAAAACAATTTTTCCTTTAAAAACATATGACTTTTCTTTGAATCTCCATAAATATTTTTTTATCGCTAAATTCTATTGTACATCATTATTACATAAATCAACAACATTGCTATGCTTCATTAATTGTTAAAGAAAATCCCAAATAAAATATAAAAAGAGAGTAAAATATACATGAAACGAGATATAAAAACAAATTTATTTTACAGTGTTAATTCGGATGTATTATAACTGAATATTTTCGTGTAACATTTACGATTATGTTGCTATCTAAAACATACAACAATTTTGATACTGCTGTTATTGAATTACCCTAATAAAAATTTAATAATATTATTTATAAACTTTTTTTTATTCTGTTTACAAATAATCTCCAAAATATATTCACTTCCCTGCTGTTTTTATAACACATTCATAAACCCACGCCTGATCATCTGTTTTGTGCATATAGGGTTCAATTTCGTTCTTTCACGGATGTTGATTTGGAATGAAGAAATATCGTCTAGATCCACTTTTTGTTTTCCATCCAAGTTTTTTTGTGAATCTCGAAAGCAGTGACATAACAACATCAAAGCGTTACGCTTATTGGTGTAGAAATGGGCTACTCCAAATTCTTATCCGATTTCTAGCAGTGTCCTACCACCATTTTCTTTCAGCATTAATTTCAATTCTTCCTTATCCACATGTTGTTTACTGTCGCTAACATTCTGCATCATTTAAGTCAATATTTTCAATTGCTGGAACAATTTTTTAAAATATACTGTTTGCAATAGCCCCACTGATTATGTTCTACACCTTACGCAGCACTATTTGTTTCCAATTGGAAGACGAAAACAAGACTATGTTTTAAATATTACTTTTAAAGAACACCGAGTCTGCATTTAATTTTTCTTATTAAGTTCGTAGTAAGCCCGTATGTTACGAGAGTGGTTATTTACGTATCCGGAATTGGCAGCAATGGGGTCGCTAGGCGCCATCTAACATATACATCGTAAAGTTTGACATGATTTCGACGCGGGTTATCTCAGCAACAGTGCATCGATCAACTGACTTTGATTTCTGGCAATGAACCATCATCTAAAACCACTGGGTATCACTGTTTTAGTGAATTTAATCCTGGCCGTTGTTGGCTTACGGACCAATTTAAAGATCATTCAAAATCGGTTATTTCGCCAGAAAATATCGATACTATGCGCGAACTGATAAAGCAAGATCATCATGTGACATATCTTAAGATTGAGGTATCCCTGGGCATTAGTATGATAAGCATACACAAGATTTTACATGAACATTTAGCCATGAAAAATATTTGTGTGCGTTGGATTCCGCTTAATTTGACAATCGCTTTAAAAAAGGCTTGTGTAGATTAGTGCAAAGAAATGCTCAAAAAATACAATCGTGATGCGTCAAAAGCTGTGTATAACATCTACATAGGTGTTGTATCGTAGATCTATGTATATGAGTCCGAAAGTAAATATCAGTCGACTGTATGGGCTTTCAAAATAAGCTAATAACCCAAAAAAAGTTATTCGCGTAAGAATCACTAATTCGAAGTGGTCGCCTGTTTTTTTTTTTTGGATAAATGGGCATGTGGCTATAGCCAGTAGAGAATCATAGAGCGATCAATTCTGAATGGTACAGAACCATTTGTTTGCCAGAAATCTTCGGAGAAATAAGAAAAACATCCAGCGACGCAGGATTATTCTTCACCATGAAAACACCATGCTCTAACACATCGGATCAAATAACTCAATATTTGACAGATCAAAACATCGAATTGATAGGTCATCCGCCGTACAGCACTGATGTGGTATACAATATTTTCTTTTTGGTCCCGTTCGTGAATAATAAACTACGTGGCCACCGATTATCGATGCCAGCAGTGATTGATACGTTCAAAATCCATGTTGTGGAGATACCTCAATCGGAACGGAAAAAGTGCTATGAAAATTGGTTGAAACATATGCAAAAGTGTATCGATCATCGCGGAGAATATGTTGAAAAACAATAAAACCATTTTCAATGACACATATTTGTTTATTACTCCGGTTACATATATAGCAACCTCGTTTCGGAGCTGAAAGATGGATTCAAACAGATTCTACAGTTTGCTAATAAAAATAAATTGTGTGTAATTATTTGTAATATTATATCTACGATACAAAGCCCACATACACAACCTGTGAAGAAAAAGTTTTGATACTTCAACTTGTTTCAACTTTTACTTGATGAAAATCCATTATAAATTATTTTAAAATAAAATTGTAGTTTAATACGATTTTTACTGAATTATATAACTCTGACATGTTTTGCCAACACAGTGACTTCTTCAGATGTTGAGTATAAACTAAATTACTTCTATCTAATTACGGTTATAATATTCCTTAAACATATTTTATGGTTTTATGACACTGAAACTACCTGTAATTTATTTTTAATGCGTATCGGTCAATCATAGTCCACACTATTTTACAGATGGAAAAAATGTTAAATGACTAGTTTAATAAAGATGAATTGTTTGTTTCTATTTGATCATTTAACATTATATTTGAACCTTTTAATTTATTAATTTCTAACGACTTCAACGACAGTTTTTTATTTATATTATCTACATGTAGTATTCTAAAATTATCATCGAATTTATGGTCATTACTTAGCAGGTGTTCCGAATAAGCCGAATCAGTTCTTTTATGTGTATATGATTGTTTGTGTTCTGATCTTCGTTTTTTGGACATTCTGCCAGTCTGATCGACATGAGCTTTTGGACAATCAGAACAAGGTAACATGTAGACTCTTGACTTATTTTCACTTGGGATTTTATATTTGTTATTTTTGATATATTTGCCCTAACTCTTGTTTGTTTTAAATGCTACTGCGTAATTGTATCTATTTAGAAATTTTGCTATTTTATTCGAAGGTTTTCTTATATAATTTTATAAAGAATAATATGAAGGATTAGTTTAGATTTACTGGATAAATTTCCGCTAAAGCTTTTTTAACTAATGTCTGAATGATTGTGGCGTGTTCATATATTTTTTTCCTTTATTTGGGTTTTTCGCCACTATCTAAAACTCAAAAAATATCAAAAATACCTGTTTTTATTTAAACAAAGATCACTGGGTAAAAACAAAAAACCAAACGGAGACAGATTTCTTAGTGATTCTTTTTTATAATAAATTTGCCTAACGAACAAATTTTTAAACATATAAAAATGTTATAAAAGAATTTACAAACTTTTAACGTTAACGTTGAACTCGTTATTTTATATATTACAAATTAATATAAGTTATTTTTTAGTTTAGTTTTGAAAACGGGGGGATAGTACCCTCCGAAATGTTAACGTTAAAAGTTTGTAACATTTTAATTTTTATATTATAGGCAAATTTATTACAAAAAAGAATCACAGAGAAATTTGTCTCCGTTTGGTTTTTTGTTTTTACCCAGTGATTATTTCTTTAAATAAGAACTGGTGTTTTTGATATTTTTTTAAGTTTTAGATAGTGGCGAAAAACCGAAATAAAAGAAAAAAATGAAGCTTTTTGTTTAAAATATTATCTATTAGTTCTGGTTTATATTTATACTGTTATTTGTTTAATAATGTTAAGTTTTTTATTAAAATTATTCTGTCTTAATGGAATATTTATTAACCTATATATCATGCTATTGTATGATGCAACTTTATTTGATATGTGTGAGTAGACTTATGATATAATGTAGAATATGTGTGTGTGGATTTATGATAAATATTACCATCGAATGAAATAGCAAAATTTCTAAATAGACACAATTAATATATATATATATATATATATATATATATATATATATATATATATATATATATATATATATATATATATATATATATATATATATATATATATATATATATATATATATATATATATATATATATATATATATATATATATATATATATATATATATATATATATATAAATCCATCAGAAAACAGTAGGCAAATTCCCAGGTCACAAATTTACCAATAAGAACGGCACAAGACTCATCGAACTATGCCAACAGAAAATAACCTTAAGATAATGTCAACATCCCTAAGAAAATCTCCACGAAAACAGAAGACATGGAGATCGCCTATTCAAAAGATCGGAGAATTCCAATCCAAATGTGGATTCCACATGGATTCCAAATGTGGATTCCACATCCAAATTCCATGTATGCAGTTTTTTGATTTCTTTGGATTGTGGCCAAATACTCTAATCACCAACAGATGAAACGTGTCCTCCAAAATGAGGGATGGGTGGGGCTTCCTCCCAGTCAAGCAACTAACGAATATTCATATATATATATATATATATATATATATATATATATATATATATATATATATATATATATATACATACATACTTTTTTTTGTTGGTTGCTTGACCGGGAAGGAGCCCCACCTATCCCTTCACGCAGGTTGTTGTGTGTTCCACATTACATTGTTGAACCCAACAGTTGGGTGTTTGATGACACTCAGCTACTGAGTCTCATTGGACGCAGTCCAAGAAAATCTAACACTACATACGCATCTACAGCCATACGCATTAAAAATAAATTACAGGTAGTTTCAGTGTCATAAAAACAATACAATATTTTTAAGGAATATTGTAACCGTAATTAGATAGAAGTAATTTAGTGTATACTCAACATCTGAAGAAGTCACTGTGTTGGCGAAACATGTCAGAATAATATAATTCAGTAAACATCGTATAAAAGTGTAGTTACTTATCCGCACAATATCAAACGTTACTGAAAACCTTATGTAACCTTATGTAACGGCATCTCAATATTGATTATTAATATTCTATTAATAAAATAATAACAACAATGTAAGTTTGAAGTGTACAATTTATTAATGTTAGTTAATTCATTACTACCATATATTTTACTGTAAACCACACAATAATCGGAAATATTGCAATTAACAAGCCAATGAAGGTGGCTATTCAATTTCTCTATTTACTCCTATCGATTTGTTAATTGTCGGTAAATAATTAATAATAATTACCTATAAATATAAAATAAATGACTACGAAAAGTTAAGTAAATACGCTTTTCAGAAAGAAATAAATTAACTGTTTAATACTAATTAAATGTTTAACGATGATAAAATAATTGATTTAATTTATATATGTTCATAATTTGATATATTAGAGTTACCGTTTTTATAGGCCTCGCGCCTCTAAGGTTTATGCAACTGTCTTTAACTCATGAAAAATATGAGCAGTTTTTATTTTATATACTTTTATATTTATTTAAATGGCATGGTCAATATACAGAATTACAGATATTGGTCTGAGAGGAATTCTTGTTGGGCTGAAGAAAGAAGAAGACAAACTAATCCAATAGTTAACGGGTGGTGTGGAATCAACAATAAAGTGATCGGACCTATCATCATATCGAACTTGAGCTATTGATTGATAAACTACCGTTAGTAGAAAGAAGGATGTTCTACTTCCAACACAATGGGGAACCACCTTATTTTACGCAACATGTGCGGGATTATCTTCATGAACGTCAGAAAGATGAATAGGAAGAAGGGGTTCAGTCGAGTAGCCTGCTAGGTCGCCTGACCGCACCGCACACCTTTAGACTTTTTCCTGTGAGGTTTCTTAAAAACCAAAGTATACGTGACCGCTCCTAATTCTATTGATGAACTGAAACAATCAATTTGACGAGAAATTAATAATATCATGCCCAATATGTTGGAAATTTTTAGTAATATTATTGTTTAAAGAGTTCATTATAGTAGATTACAAGGAGGGAACCAGTTTAGGAATTTAAAAAAAAATAATTATAATTAGTTTATAAGAATTATTTTTTATTTTTTTAAACTAGTTTGTTTTAGCAAAAAAGTTGTATGGTTGTTGAATAATTGATTTTTGTAAAACGGCTACTCCAATAACGAAATGTGACACGTAACATTTTTATTTCGAATTTTGAGATTTGTCAAATTATGTAAAAAAAATACTGTGTTGTTATTTAATAAAAATATTGTTTTAGGTTTATCATCAATATTAATATACTAATTATTCTAGCTTTATGTTTTCGGTTATAATATATTCCAAATGGCCAGTCATGACAGTGAAAGAATATACGTCAGAGTCGACGCCCAAGAACAAAAGAGAGACGTAACGATGATAACAGTTAGACGTTTTTGATGAGAGCATAGTGTCGAGTTTAGACAAAATATAGTGACTCTATGCAAAGATCTGAACAGATATATACCCTAGAGTTCGGGGTGCGATTGACGAACGTTCTAAGTGACGAAAAATACGTAAAAGAAGCGAAAGTATCATCAATATTAGTAAGAATAATAAAATGCAGATTAATGTACCAGTGTCATTGTCATCAAGTGTCCCATTAAGGATGGATCGCGGCCGTATCTTGAAAACCATTTGTCCCACAGCTTTGGAGAAAAAAATGTACTAAAAATGATCATGAGAAATTCTCCAAAAATATTTTTAAGCTTCTAAAACGACCGCAAGAGGGCGTGACGAGCTAAACATTTTTAAAAATAATTTTTTTGTGTATTTTCAAGTGTTAACCGAGTAAGAAAAATTATCAGTTATAATTAGCAAACTGTCTCCTACAATTTTGTTTTATGACATTTTGTCGTAATTTCACGAATAGAGGGGTGGGGGGAGTTTTACCTATTGAGATAAAAAGTCGTCTAATGTCCATTTGCCTTAACCGATTTTCCTCAATTTCGATTCATTTAAAAGGCAATTGCTGGGACAATCAGTGAATCTGGAAGATAAATTATTTAGTTTATAAATGAAACCGCGAGGTGGCGTTACATTCAACAATAGCTTTTTTGAAGTTTTGTTCAGTTTTTTCAAATGGAATGGTACAACTTTTATTACATGGCTAGAAAGGTAATTTAAAGAGGAATCGTCCAGTGAAAACCTGAAATCGATATCTCTGACATGTCAAGAGATCTTTCGATTTTTCTGAAAAAATCAGTTATTATTTCACTACTACCTGCATTAAGTTAAAAAAATATTAACCTAATGTTTGCTTTCCTTCACACTTTACCCAGGCTTAGGACTGGTTCAAATTCTTCGTGCCATATTAATTTGGAGCGTGTTTAAAGGCCATCGGGCCAACAACGAAGATAATAATAATAATAACAATAGTCAAATAAAATTAACAGCACAACAGTCTAATAATTAACAGAATCTGAACTTTAACGCCTTTCTAAATGTTTAAAATGCCTTCCATCCTTAGAAATGCAAATATTTATTTTTCGACGAGTACTAAAAACGGCAGCTTCAATTTCCGCTCTTGAAATGCTGGTTATTGAATTTTGAATTATTTCAATCATATTTTCTCGTGTGGTAGGACGAGTTTGAAAAACAAGGTCTTTTAGTCTTCCCCGCAAATAAAAATCGAGGACTGTCAAATCCGGTGAGCACGCCGGCCACGAAAATAAACTATCCCGTCCTATCCAACGATTTGGAAACGAAGCATCCAAGAAGTTTCGAACCATCTGCGAGAAGTGGGCAGGGCATCCATCATGCTGGTACCACATTTGTCTTCTTATTTCCAACGAAACATCTTCCATTAGTTCTGGCAGTCCATTTTGTAAAAAATTTAAATATGTTTCACTATTCAAATATCCATTAAAAATAAAGGGACCAATAATTTTGTCTTCCAAAACACCACACCATACGTTCACACTCCATCTATTTTGGTGGTTGATTTCTGTGATGAAGGCATTTTGAACATTTAGAAAGGCGTTAAAGTTCAGATTCTGTTAACTATTAGACTGTTGTGCTGTTAATTTTATTTGACTGTTATTATTATTATCTTCGTTGTTGGCCCGTTGGCCTTTAAACACGCCCCAAATTAATATGGCACGAAGAATTTGGACCAGTCCTATGTCTGGGTAAAGTGTGAAGGAAGGCAAACATTAGGTTAATATTTTTTTAATTTAATGCAGGTAGTAGTGAAATAATAACTGATTTTGTCAGAAAAATCGAAATATCTCTTGACATGTCAGAGATATCGATTTCGGGTTTTCACTGGATGATTCCTCTTTAAATTACCTTTCTTGCCATGTAGTAAAAGCTGTACCATTCTATTTGAAAAAACTGAACAAAACTTCAAAAAAACTGTTGTTGAATGTAACGCCCCCTCGCGGTTTTATTTATAAACTAAATAATTTATCTCCCAGATTATCTGATTGTCCCAGCAATTGCCTTTTAAATGAATACTAATTGAGGAAAATCGGTTTAGGCAAACGGACATTAGACGACTTTTTATCTAAATAGGTAAAACTCCCCCCCACTTCTTTATTCGCGAAGTTACGACAAAATGTCATAAAACAAAGTTGTAGGAGACAGTTTGCTAATTATAACTGAGAATTTTTCTTACTCGGTTAACACTTGAAAATACACAAATTTTTTTTTTTTCCCCAAAGCTGTGGGATAAATAGTTTTCAAGATACGGCCGCGATTCATCCTTAATGGGACACCTGGTATATATATATATATATATATATATATATATATATATATATATATATATATATATATATATATATATATATATATATATATATATATATATTTATATATATATATATATATATATATATATATATATATATATATATATATATATATATATATATATATATATATATATATATATATATATATATCTATAAAACTCCATGTATAAGCCATCCGACGAGATATGGGTTGTTTGATTGTGGAGAGGGATTCCCTATTCTTGACGAGAGAGCATATGTCGGAACCCTGATGAGTCTAACCACCAACAGATGAAACATGTGCCCTCCAATGTAAGGGATGGATGGGGCTTACTTCCAGTCAGGCAACTAACCAATGCTCATTATGGCGTAGACGCCATAATGATATATATATATATATATATATATATATATATATATATATATATATATATATATATTCCGTGGAATATAACTTCGCGAAAATTTATATATTGTTTCTTTTGAAAAATATTACAATCCCTTTTATTTTATTGGTAAATACTGGGGCTTAGCGTGACGTTTTTTTCGGCAACCCTGAGGCGACGTTTTATATATTTCATCCTAGTAGCATGAAGAGGGTGAAACGGGTAAAATAAGTCTTAAATTCTACAAATTCCCTTCCCTTGAGCTCGGTTTAGGTTTCAGCGGTCGACGGAATTTCAATAATGCCACGAGAACAGGCTAAAAGTGCAAAATAACATTTTCAAAAGGGTCCATCTGACGACGCCTTTTTTTATGGGAACGATGTAAGCGAATGAAATTTAATTCCGCTGAATATTAACTTCTCGGTTTTTGTTACGTTATATCAAGTCGTTCCATAAATATATGTATATAGATGTGCATGTTTCTTACACAAACTGGCCGAATTTACTTCTTCATGTCTTCGAAAATAATGGGTCTGTCGAATGGAACAGTTTTTTAACACTTGAATAAAACACTGATGGGGTTGTTAATTTGTCTAGGTCTAGTCTTATTTCAGCAACGTAATATAAGACATTTATAAAAATGGAGTCGTAAACAATACAACACCTTAAAATTGATAAATTATATTATGAAAATAGGCGTTCGGTGAAAAATGTTTTTAGAAAATTACGTGATATTTGAGACATTTGAATATTCAAAATAATTCCAGTTTTAATAATTTCCCTACAAGTTTAAATATTCGTAATTCTAAAGTCTCAGCTAGCATTCCTCATAATCTCAATAATGCCGATGATATTAATAAATACTTTGCTTCTATCTTTGCTTTTAATTTCACTTTTAAGTCAGTCAAAATATCTGATTTATTAAATATTATACATGTGATTAAATCTAATGCCAAAGGATCTGATGGTTTGACTCTGCAGATGATAAAACTATGCATGCCTGCTATTGACAAGTATTTATGTCATATTATAAACTGTTGTTTGGTATGTGGCTTTTTCCTTTCAATGTGGAAAGAGTCTCTTGTAATTTCTCTACCTCAAAAATCTAATCCGTCTGAGCTTGGCGATCTACGGCCAATAAGCTTGTTACCGACTTTGACAAAGATCCTGGAGAAAGTCGTGTATAACCAATTTAATGAGTATTTAACTAATATTAATATACTTTCTGCTACTCAGTTTGGATTTAGAAAGGGCTACAGTACGTAAATTTCCTTGCTTTCTCGATGTGACGATGTCGTTCTGTGAATGAAGGAAAAGCGACCGCTCTTGTTTTGTAGGATTTTAGTAAAGCGTTTGATGTAGTTAATTATGCTCTATTGATTTCCAAATGTCGATATATTAGCTTTAACGACACATCACTTAATTTTCTTTATATGTACTTGAGTAATCCCACTCAAAGGACCTTTTAAAATAACCTGCTATCTTCATGCTTGAAATGAAATTCTGGTGTACCTGGTGTAAGATTCGTATTGGGCCCGTCGCTTTTCTAAATTTACACATTCGATTTATAGGCAGTTATTGTAAATTGTATATTCACACTTTTTTGTGGATGAGACACAGCTGGACAAGGAGTTCGTATACGATGATTGTGAACAGTATTATCTGCAAATCATTGCCTACATTTGAACCCTACCAAATCAAAAAATATAATTTTCAGCTCAAATAAAAAAGGTAGTTTTAATGTTCTCAAATAAATCTGTACATTAAGCAGCAAAAAATCAAATTGTAAATTGCGCAAAGATTTTGGGTTTATTTGTTGACGAAAGGTTACGCTTTTGTGAACATATAACTTATTTGACAAGATATAGTTGTGCTAGCCTAAAACTTTTGTACTCTGCTAGAGGAGTACTATCCTTAAACATAAAAAATACACTATGTGAAAGTCTTGTAATTTCGAAATTACGTTACTGTATTACTGTGTATTTTCCTTGCTTAGATGTCGTAATCCGCTACCGTCTCGAGAAGATACAAAATTCTTGTTGCTGCTTTGTATGTGGTTTGCGCAAGTATGATCACGTTTCGGGAATAATAACTAATTTGGGGTGATGGGCTGATTGGACTGATAAATTGAGTTTCTGACGAATTATTCATGATGCATACATTTGTTACAGTGCCCTTCTTATGGTGCCACGTTATAGCACAGCCATGTTTCATAGGTCTTTCAGCTATAATGCTGCTAAATTGTTAACTCTCTAAGTAGAGATTTGAGATGTCCTTTAATATTCTACAGAAAGCACATCAGATATAAATTTAAAAAATATCTGCTATCAACTCAGAGATACAGATTTGTTCTTTTATATCATTGTTTTGTAATTTTGAATATGGGCTAAACTATTATTTGTTATTACTTGTTTTTGTTTGTGTGCTTTATTTTCGCACATATACGTTGTTGTATTTTATATTTTTATCTGCAGAATGTTAGTTTATATTTATATACTTTATTTAAGTCTAGTACTATGTATTGTAATTGGTTTTTGGATACGGGTTGAGTATGAGTGGCTCGTTGAACTAGACTTCGCCCTTTCTATTAACATTTCATTAATTAATTAATAAAGTCATTTCTTATTGTATTATTATTATATTTACGCTTCGCAAAATCGCCCATCTGAAAGAAAAGAAAGAAAGAAAAGAAAGCCCCAATATTAGAAAAAATTAGATGAGTATAATGAAAATAAAAATGGAAGATATTGTCCTAAAAGCCTGTTATTATTATTATGAAATGAATCATCCTGACAGACAACATTGTGCTGATGCAACGATATCCTCAACGCAATAATAACTTCCGGTAAAAAACGTGGTTATTCTAAAAATACTTATAAATTGATCGAATGTAAATCAAATCTCTAACAGATCGACATTCACGCAAAAGTTTGAAAAATATGGGTGTGTTCTTAAAATATGTTACAAAAGTAATTCTGTACCTTGATACAAAAAAGGCGAATCAAAAAAAATCAATATCGATCTGCAATATTTACGTTAAGAATAACATGAAAACACAGAAAAACTAAGTCAAAGGGAACGTCGATAAACCTCCCAAATTAGCTTCGAAAAAAGTGGATCTGGAGCCAAAGTTAATACTACCAATGTAGTGAGTCTAAAAATGAGTATTCTCTTGCAAGTTAATACCACAAAGTATAATAGTCAATTCGCAGTTTTTTTTTTTTTTTTTAATTATTATTTCGTATATTAGCAATCAGAATTACAATATTCTATAAGCTAATGTGATGGCTTGAGGGCTAGACTTCCCTATATTGGCGTGATGAGGTGACTCCCCCAACGACGAGTCCCCATTATCCTTCTATCAGGTCTGTTGGCCAGTTTCTTTTTAGTCTTCTATTATTTGTTGGATTCAAAACAGGCTGTAGTAGGGTGTTAGGATGGCTTTCCAGTTTGTGGTGATATTTTATGCTGCTGCTCTTGATCACGTCCTTAACATAGGGTATCTGGAGATCTTCGTGAAGAGTGTGGTTTGATATGTACCAAGGTGCGTCGGCAATCATTCGTAATATTTTGGACTGACATCTTTGGATAATGGCTAAATTTGATTTACTGGTACATCCCCAAAGTTCTATCCCATAAGTCCAAATTGGCTTAATGATAGCCTTGTATAATAGAATTTTGTTATCTAAAGATAAGTTAGACTTTCTTCCGATAAGCCAGCTCAATTCTTTTACTTTTAGGTCAATTTGTTTTCTTTTTTTGACTATATGGGTTTTCCACGTAAGTTTACTGTCCAAGTGTATACCTAAATATTTTGTATTCGTGAATGTTGGGATTTCTACGTTATTAAAATGTAAGCTAGGGCACTGCCTTTTCCTGAGGGTAAAGTTGACTTGCGCTGATTTTGTCTCATTTATTTTAATTTTCCACATTCGAGTCCAGGTTTGAATTAGGTTCAGGTGGGTTTGTAGTTTGTTTGAGGCTTCGACTGGGTTTATATTTGATGAAAGTATGACTGTGTCATCAGCAAATGTACCAATTGTGGTGTATTTTGTTATTGGGAGATCAGCCGTATAGAGTACGTAGAGCAAGGGGCCGATAACGCTGCCTTGTGGAACTCCCGATCTAATGGTATATTTTTCCGATGTGCTATCGTTTATTTTAACTTTGAATTTCCTTTCAATGAGATAGGATTTTAAGAGATGGTAATATGTTATAGGAAGAGATTTTTTGATTTTGAATAGTAGGCCATCATGCCAAACCTTGTCGAAAGCCTTACTGACATCCAGGAACACTGATGTACAGTATTGTTTGTTTTCTATTGCTCTATTTATTTCATGGGTTATGCGATGAGTCTGTTGCGTAGTTGAATGGTTTTGTCTAAAGCCAAACTGGTGTGCAGGAATCCAGTTTTCTGTATCGGGGTCAGTATTTATTCTGTTGAGTATAAGTCTTTCAAAAAGTTTTGACATAACGGTCAGTAGACTTATAGGTCGGTATGATGAAGCTTCTGTCAGATCTTTTCCGACTTTGAGTATTGGGATTATTAGAGCAATTTTCAGTTGTTTAGGCCAGTAATTGCATTTCAACATAGCATTGAGTATGTAAGTGATTAATACTATCCCTTTTCTTGGAAGTTCCTTTAACATTTTAGGGGTAATTTTATCGATACCTGGAGCTTTTTTTGTATTCAGTAAACTAATTTCTCTTTTGACTTCTTTTGGAGTAGCAACCTGAATGGATGGTATGTCCGTCATGATGGCAGCCAATTCTCTTTCTATTTCCTCATCTAGTTCCTCGTCGTTTGGAGTAAATACTTTAGCAAAATATTTAGCAAGCACGGTCGCTTTTTCTTCGTCGCTTCTGGCCCAGTTACAATTTGGCATTTCTTCGTTGCGAATGGGTGTAGCTTGTCTTTTAGGTTTTCTCTTATGTTTGATTGGTTTCCAAATTGTATTGTCAAATCTGTTGAGCTTTGTAACATATTCTTGAAATGATCTCTCTCGAGCTTCTTTTAGTTTTAATATCAAATTATTAATTGCTCTATTTAAGATAGTTTTATCTGACGGAGCCTGGGTTCGATGCCACTTGGCTCTCGCTTTCCGTTTTATAGCTATAAGTTTTTTTATCTGTAACGGTATATTATATCCTTGATTTGGCATGTCAGATTGAGGTGTTGCATGTTGTGCTGCCTCTATTATGATACTGGTTAGCCTTGTTACTGCCGAATCGATTTCGGAATCGGAATCGATTCCGGAATTATGTATTTATTAATAACAAAATTACTAATTGTTGCGATTATTGGTGAGTGATCTGATGATAAGTCATAACTTGATACAACGTCCATGTATTCTGAGGAAATTCCATTGGTGATAAAGAAGTCTAATAGGTCTGGTAGTTTGTTATGATCAGATGGCCAATACGTAGGAGTGCCTGTTGACAGGAACGAGTAATTCTGTTCATGTATCAGATTTGATAGTTCTCTGCCTTTAGTAGTCGTCAGCCGTGATCCCCACAGAGTATGTTTGCTATTGTAGTCTCCACCTGCAATGACTTTCGGCCCTAATGTTTCAAAGAAATTCCCAAAATTATCTTTTTTTATTTGGTGTCGCGGTGGGCAATAGACTGCAGCAATAGTTAATTCATATGGCATCAGTTTAACTTTGACTGCTGTGGCTTGCAGAAAATTCTCTTTATATTTTGGCATTTCATGGTGTTTAATAGTGTTTTTGATAATTACTGCTGTTCCAGCATGTGCAGTGTTATCTGGGTGATTAGTAATATAAGTTATATAGCGTGGAATATGAAAATATGTTTTATCTGTGAAATGCGTTTCACTTACCAGCATTATATCTATTGAATTTTGATGGAGAAATAATTCAACTTCATGTTTTCGTTGTGGAAGGCCTTTAGCATTCCAATGGGCAATTCTTAAGAATCTAGTGAATTTTACTTATCAACGTTGTGAGCATGTTAAGTACCATGCTATTTTGTTGGACGAGTTGCTGAAACATCGCCTTGAATTCCTCTAAGAATTTGCTGATTATATTTGAGTTGTCTTCGTTGTTAGTTTGATTGATGTTTCTATAGCCTGTTACATTTGCATAGCTGATATTTTGTCGAACGTGAGCTGTTGATTGGGTTGTATTATGTTGGATGTTGAGTCTGTTATTTGCATTATTTGGTTTTTCTGTAATTCTATGGTAGAATTCACATCCTCTGTAGCTTGCTGTATGTGGGCCTCCACAATGAGCACACTTTGCGGGTACGTTTTTACTTTTCTTGCAGCTGGATGTACTGTGTGGTCCACCACATTTTACACATACATACGGTCGATTGCAGTATGTTTTTGTGTGTCCGTAGTTTTGGCATCGCATACATTGAGCTATACCTCTGGTTTTTCTTGGTGGTTCTACTTGTATTATTTTATTCTGAAAAGTATTTATTTTATAAATATCCTTGTTATTGTCTGCTGGCTCCAAGTCAACAAAGAATAGGTTTAATGGTTCTTTTGTTATTCGTTTTCTTCCGTTTAATATGTTCCTTACTTTATGTCCCTTCTGAGATAGTTCTTCTTTGATTTCGTTCAAATCAGTTGTATGATGTAGGTGTTTAATTACTACTCTGTATGCTCGCTCATCCTTAAGTTGATATGTATGGTGTATGATTTTGTTTTCCCTCAGAAAATGTATTAGTTTTCTATAGGTGTCTGAAACGTTGCTACTAATTTTTATTGTATTATCTGCTAGCGTTTTTGTACGGTATTGTTCATCTTCAACTATTTCCCTCAACTTGTTTCTCATTTCTTGATAGTTAGTTACCCCGTAAATAAATATTGGTGGTGGTTTTGGAATTATATGTTCTGGCTGCTTCTCATTGTTACTTACTTCGTTATATACAGGTAAGCTATTGAATCTGTTGTTTAGTGGGACACTTTGTTGATTGTTTGGGTTTATTTTCCTCCTTTTGGTATGTTTCACGTTTTGGCACGGATGCTCAATATTTTCTTGATCATCTAGCTCATCATCGCTAGTTGATGACATTCTGTAATAGTACTTATTATTATGTATTGACCGGCTCTGCGATCTAGTTGCAGGAGTTGTATATTGTGTTGGTACACCCTGTATGTTATTGTTGGTTGGTACACCCTGTCTAGCATTGTTGGTTGGTAGTTTGTTGGTTGGTTTCTGTGTAGTTTCAGTAACTGGTTGACCGTCCTTTTTATACCCTAATAGGCTCCCCGAAGGGAACATATTTATATTTTATTTCTCACTTATCTCTCGATATTTTATCAGTTTATTATCAATAAAAAATTATTGTTATTTCTCGATAAATAGGCAAATCACTCGGTGAGGAATTCGCCCGGAATTCCTGGTATGCGTCGATCCCGGCACCGGCAAAACACGTCCGAGTACCGCGAGGCCTCGATGAACACTGAATTCGCAGTTTAAACTAAAAATAATGTCCACCCATTTTAAGAAGAAAATAACAAAACAAAAGACCTGGAGGTGCCGAAACACGGGCTTGGATGAATTTCAAATTAACCGGGCAGATCCTGCTCTGAACAGATATTGAATCTAAAGTTGATTCTAAGACATCAAAAACTGTACAATAAAAATCTCGTTTGTACATTTGTGGATTTCAAAAAAGCATATGATTCTATTAATCGGCTCAAGATATATTAACTACCCAAAAACAGATTGAAATCCTAAAAGAAACAGCAGAAAAGGTAGGACTCCAAATTTCCTTTCCAAAGACACAATACATGACCTGCAACAGACTAAGAACACCATTTCTAAAAACAAAATATGGTAATATCAGAAGAGTCTCTCAATTCAAATATTTGGGTGAAATAATCATGGAAAACGGATTGGAAAAAGCGACCAATAAGGGTAGATGTCAAAAAATGCAAACTGCATTGAGAATTACGCAAAAGATTTACAAAAAATGCATATCTAAAAATAGAAAACTGAGACATTTCAATAGAGTTGTTAAGCCAGAATATGTAAATGAGACAGAAACGCTCATTTTAAATAGAAAGAGAGACACCGAGGAGATTGAAAAGAAGAAAAGAAAAATTATAAGAAAAATCTTAGACCCCATACACATACCGACTTCGAGAAAACCAAGAAATCGAACAGTACACATATATACATAGCGATATGAGAAAAAGAAGACTTAAGTTTTACGGACACATAACGGATGAATCCGAGTAGGCTAACTAGACAAATAGTAGAATTTTATGAAAATAGAAGTAGAGTTAAAGTAGAAATAATTAAAAGGATTGCTGCAATTAAAGAGGACCTAAGATCAGCAAATATTACACAAAGTGAAATTCAGGAAAGAGGCTGTTTCAGACATAAAGTTAAACGTTTGGAAGGTTGACCAGAGAGAAAAATGTAGGAAGACTTGAACAACTTGGTCTGACGAAAGAATCCAGGGTGGTCCACCAGGGCTCATACGTGAATAATAATAATATTAATAATAATAATAGTTTTGGAAGAGGAATATATGGATATCGGCAGAAAATGCTGGAAGAGTCAACGTTGAGAAGGGAATTTTCCAGAGAGACTCTTTGTCGTCAATATGGTTTTGTCTGGCCCTAAATCTTATGTCCACGATTCTCAATCAGTCTACAAGCGGGTTTAGGTTCCAATTAACAAACAGGAGAAGGTTATCATATCTGTTATATATGGATGACCTAAAACTGTACGCAGAGTCTCAGAGCAAACTGCAATCGCTTATTTAAACCGTAAAAATATTCAGCGATTATATTAAGATGTCCTTTGGTCTAGATACATGTTCTATCGTCAATATACAAAAAGGACAAGTTAAACAAAATAGGAATCGTTCTGTCAGATTCACTCATTGAAACCGGATGTTACCTATCGGTATCTGGGAATAGCACAAAATCAAATGCTAAACCATACGACACTCAAACATGAGTTTCAAGATAAATACAAGAAAAGAATAACGAAGCTTCTTAATACAAAACTGTCATTTGGGAATATATATGAGAGGCAATCAACACATGGACAGTACCGGTGTTAACATATTCATTTGGAGTGGTCAAGTGGTCAAACACAGAACTGGAAGAGTTAGACCGCATGACTAGACGACTTTTAACAAAATTCCGTTGTTTGCATACCAATTATTCTGTGTTGAGATTATACATTACTTGAAAATATGGAGGAGAGGGATTATTAGTATCAAAGAATTGTGTCTTAGTCAGGAAAAGAAGCTTCGCCAACATTTTCTAAGTTCGAAAGATCAACTTATGAGACTCGCAACTGAGTTTGATCACAATTATACACCACTAAAACTGAGCCATGCAAACTACACTATCGAAACAGGGACAATATAAAACAACATAAATCTCTGGGAACATAAATCAATCCATGGTAGATGTGTAGAATTATTAAATGGCAATACTATTGATAAGAAGTACCATGAACAGCAGCATATCTCAGAACTTCGTTTTAACAATTTTAAAAGGATTAGTTCAAGTTTTTCGACGATATAATATCTAAAAGATCTGCTGAGTTTGATAATGATCTACTTTTGGATGAAATTGAAGCTGATTCCAAACAAACCATCCAAGAATTAGTCTTAAATCTTAAAAATTCACGGTTCACTTCATTGTAGACAGCAATCCACATAAGAAAATACAATGGTGTAGCTGTCATGGTATGATTTTGCAGGAATTATTAACTAAGAGACTAACTATTATTATCTAGATTTTATTGAAACGATACGTGTTGAATATCATTGTGCCCAGCTTGATAGACTAAACCTGACTTTGATTGAAAAACTTTCAAAATCAATTACTCGAAAAGGTTTTTTTTCTACAGCATGATACTGCAAGGCCCACGAAAAAAGCAAAGAATAAGACTGGGTAGTATTACTTTTTCACCGTATTTCCCTAATCCTGTATCGTCAGATTACCATCTTTTCAGAAATATGAAACATTTTCTTCGTGAAAAAATGTTCTGCTGTTTGTCAGAGGGATGAGCGGAACTTGGAAGCGGTAATTGCAACAATTTTTAAGCCGTATTGTCATCCAAAATACGGACTGACCCTGACCTCGGACTTATCAAATCCTTTGTATATTAAATAGTTCAAAAATTTTAATTTTTCTTGCCCAATTATGAACCAACTTTGAATATATAAAAACACTCTTCGCGGGTGAAAAAATGCTTAAATTTAAAAACTAAACTAAAAATTAACCCAAATTTTAATATCGAAAATCTAAATTAATACTTACCCAGAAATTTGTGATGTAAACTATCATTTATTTAAATGTTGTTCGTAACATTTGATTTACGTTATTGTTAATTATGTAACAAATTATGTAAAATATTATATTTTATACTGCATAAAATATCCCATTCATTCATCCGAATGGTTTTCAATATATATGATTTTTGCTTTAAATTCATGCAACAGATTAATCAATAATATTATCATATTTTCAGTCATTAACATTACAAAAGGTATTAAATAGAACTGTTTATTTATATTTCATGCATTTACAGATGGAGCATTTAAATGACTAATATGATGATAATCGTGGTTATTAAGTTGTTTTTAGTAATTTTATGATATGATAAAAAATAACTATAATATAGTAAAATGCATATATTGCTCATTCAAAGAAACAGTAGTTGCACGGCCGTGAGGACAGCATCCGTGGATCCGTAATGCAAAATAAACCGTTCCAAGTCGCCGTACTGCGGCTTAAAATTTGCAATATATTATTGTTTTATGTACCTAAATATATAAATATATAGAATAATACACTTAATAATTAAATATATTCATTTATATATTAATATTTTTTTATTTATTTAGCGTATGGCTCACATGGATTTATATATATATATATATATATATATATATATATATATATATATCATCATCATCATCATCATCATCATCAGCCCGTATCGATCCACTGCAGGATGAAGGCCTCTTCAGCATGCTTCCAACCTTCACGGTCCTGGGCTTTCCTCTGCCACTCGGGTCCAATATACTTAACGATCTCATCAGTCCATCGTGCTTTCGGTCTTCTTCGCGGACGTTTGCGATCAAGCGGTATCCACTCCAGGATTGCCTTGGTCCATCTGTCGTCCCATCGCCTCGCTATATGGCCTGCCCATCTCCATTTCAACTGTTTTACTCTTCCAATGATGTCACAGACTTTTGTTTGTTCCCTGATCCATGCGCAGGACTTTCTGTCTCGTCTTGTAATGCCAAGCATACATCTTTCCATTCCCCTCTGTGCCACCCGAAGTTTTTGAATTGATTGCGATGTGAGTGTCCAGGTTTCACTTCCGTATGTCATAACGGGTAGAACGCACTGATCGAATACTTTTCTTTTCAGGCAAAGTGGGAGTCTGCTCTTAAACACTATGTTGAGCCTACCAAATGCCTGCCAGCCACATTTAACACGCCGTTCCACCTCCCGGGCGGTATTCCCCTCCATGGAAATCCTCTGCCCAAGATATACAAAGCTGTCCACAATCTCTAAATCCCTTCCTAAAACTGAAATTCTTCTATCCTGAGCGAAGTTATTGAACATAACCTGACTCTTTTTCAGGTTTATTTTCAAGCCAAATGGTTCGCCAGCCCTTTGCAGTTCTTGTATGCGTCTTTGCAGCTCCTCTGGGTCTTGTGAAATGAGAATAATATCATCTGCAAATCTAAGATGGTTTAAGTTTGCACCATTGATCCTTACCCCATCCTGCTCCCAATCCAGTTTACGGAACACTTCTTCAAGGCCAGCCGAGAAAAGAATAGGCGATATTGCGTCACCCTGCCGTACACCTCGTTCTATATTAATTCCCACTTCAAGATCATCAAGGTGAATTGTGGCTGTAGCTCCATCATATATCGATTCTAATAGGTTTACATAGGCTCTCTCTACACCTTGGCTAAGCAGTGCATTCATTATCGCATGCTTTGAGATGGAATCAAATGCTTTTTCGTAGTCGATAAAAGCCAAGCACAGTGGCATGGTGTATTCGTTGTGCCTTTCTATGACCTGCTGTACAACCTGGATGTGATCCATTGTACTGAATCCACTTCTGAATCCTGCTTGTTCTCTTGGTTGTGCGTCATTCAGTTTTTTTAATATTCTTTTAGAAATTATCTTAGTGAAAACTTTGTACATCACTGATAGGAGGCTTATTGGACGGTAGTTCTTTAAATCTTCCTGTGCTCCTTTTTTATGTAAAAGGATCACTTCTGCATTTTTCCATAAGTCAGGTACTTTTTGTTCTTTGAGGCATTTTGAGTATAATTTTGCCAGTGTTTTATGTAACGTCCGACCACCAGCTTTTAGCATTTCGACAGTTACACTATCCTTTCCTGGAGCCTTGCCGTTCTTCATCAATTCTATAGCATTTGTCACTTCCTCCACTAGGATATCTGGTATTATATATTGTTCTTCCGTGGGTATTGCTGTCCCTGACTGGCTCTGATCTTCATATAACTGGGAATAAAACCTTCTGACAATCTCTAACATTTGGGTACGCGTCCTGCACACTGTGCCATCCTCACGCTTTAAAGCATATATTTGCGTTCTTTTGTTTCTCAGCTTCTGTTTAGCTTTGTTAATTCCTTTGTTTTCTTCCAGGGTTTTTTGCACTAGCTGCATATTGAATCGGCGCGTGTCCTCTCTGATACGTTTTCTTATAGTTTTGCAGAGCTCAGTGTACTCGACCCTGCCAAAAGGACTACCTGCATTTCTCATTGCTCGCCGTTTCTTCATTAAATCAATGGTCTCACTGGAGATTTTTGTTTGTTTGAGACATTTTTCCTCTGGTGCTATTGAAGCAGCCGTTTGAAGTACATTGTTGGCGATTTCTTCATATTGAACTGATATATATATATATATATATATATATATATATATATATATATATATATATATATATATATATATATATATATATATAATATACATTAAAATATATTACATAAATAGAATAGATTAAATTGTAAAACACAAAAAATTATAAATTATAAAATAAACTATAAAAATATGAAAAAAACATAAAGATACAAAATATATAAAATAAAGTTCAACATCAGGTAAGACACATCACAATAAGTAAATCAAATTTTAAATTAATTTTTATAAATTAAAATTTTAAACAATTACATATTTACATGTAAAAAATATGATTTCATTTATCTTTTTAGTTTTCAATCGACTTCTTTTTTCTGTCACAATTTGACCAGTTTTACTGAAAATTCTTTCACGTGGCCACTGAAGTAGACATAAGACAGAGCCTTTTTTGGACAAATTCATGTAGTCTTGGATAAATATTTTTTCTTTGAAACCGCCATAGTAAGGGGGGTCCTCGTGTCGATCGATTAAGGCCTCATTTTCATATTTTCCTATTTCATTAATAGCTGCCTACGTCGGTGGAGTTTCTGGAACTTTTTACATTTATTACTTTGTTTTCAAATTTGTCCATATGAGGAGAGTGAATTATTGTTTTTTGATGTCAATGATATACCGAAACCTTTTAATAATTCATACGAAAAATAATTTATATACGGCATGTCGATATTTTCCGAAATTAAAATGTTATGCTATATATTACTGCCAATCGTAAAATATTTGTTTATCTGACTATGCAACTAAGTTATGCAACCAATTATACGAGAAAAGCTTCAGTGGGATCCCTATCTTTGAAATGATTCGGAACCGGTGATCCGGCGAATTTAAATCCATAAGAAAGAAAAAAATCATTTAAAGTTCAAAGCACCCTGTTTCCTTCTTCCACTAATCCTATTAGAATAGGATAAAAATACGGTGAGTCGGCTGATTACATTCCTGTGAAATTCGCTATCAAGACAACATTCTAGGTTTGTGGTCCTGGACAGTATTGCCGACCTTACACACGTTTTTCGTAGAATCGTGCGTAGAGTTGTGCCTTCAAAACGTTTCTGAATTATTTTTACTGTATTCTTTGTTGTTTTAGCTATTTTCCGGTTTAGTTGCTGTTTTTGTCAGTTCTGTAGTAAAAAATCTGCGATTATAATTACAAAAAAAATGCCAAAACCGTTAAGCGATCAGTGTAAGCAGCTTGTCTCGTCACTTATCAGTTATTTTGAACAGGAACGCGATGATGGGGATCCTCTTTTACCATTAAACAGTGTGTGAGAGGTATGTATTCGTATTATTTCGTGTTACTTTTTTATTTTCAATTTTATCAATCATACAAATGCCAAAGTCTGGGTATGTTGGTGTTGATGTGGCAACATTGTAACGTGAGTGCGTCATAGATTTTGATGACGTGCAATCATTGTTTCTCCGAATGAGCTTTAGAAAAATTCTTTAAAATACTAAAGAGTTCTTTCTTCTTCTTTCTTCAAAATACCACACATATGTCAGTCAACTCTCCTATTCCTATGATATATTTTATCAGTAATTAGCCTTTATTCCTTTTCCTACCAATGGTTTTGTTAACCCTTTTATTCCATCTATCTCTTCTGGCAAGTTTCACCTTGAGCCCCTTTCCATTCCACCCCTAAACAATTCCCTCCACCTTCAGTTATTTGTACCCAATTTTTACATTTTTACCCTAATCTCGTATTGCTTTTACTTTTATTTCATTTTGCATCATTCATTCATTGACCGTTGAATCATCATTCACGAGTATAAAGATTTTTTCTTATTTTATGAATTTTCGGCTTCTTTTCTATTTCATCACTCTCACATCTCCGTATACCTTCATTCTTAGTAAATATGTTTTTTCACCAATTTTTATACTCCTCTTTAAGTTTTGTTTAATGAAATTTTTCGTGACGTCCTTTAATTGTCCACCTTAAAACTTTCTCACGATATTATTTGACTTTCATAAATTCTCTGTTTTCCTTCCTTATTTTCTTTACTTGCACCGTAATAACTTTTAACATTCATCCTTTCTTTCAATCTCTTCTCTATATTTCCTTGATGACCTACCACTACTCTGTAGACTTTTTTACTATTTTTGAGATGAATGGGGTGTTTCTTTCTTTTCTTTTGCACCAGTTTCAATTAACACATTCTGTCCACATGTCTCAGACATTAACTTCCGCCGATCGAATCCACTTCAACACATATGAGGTCAAAATCCTTATGTAGTCTATAACCGAAACCTTTTTCTTATTCGGGCAACACCATTACTTACTTCTATCGCAACCTGGACTTCTAATTGTCTTTGTTAAATATCTTTGTTAATTTCCAACAATTCCGGCCTTTTCGGTTCTATTTTTACGACTTTTACTTAACTTCTATGTAATGTTAATATGTAAATTATAATTTACATATCAGCCAGAACACTATTACCAAATCCAAATTGAAGACAGAATATTTAAAAATGAATACACCAATAATTAATGTCATTATAATTTATATTTCTTTTTATTCTCCAATTGTTACACCACATACAACAAATTACTCTTTCGGGGTTCCTTTATCCAATTCAAACAAGAGAAACAAGAAAGAAAGCTACAAAAAGATTCCCAAGATGTTCGGTCTTTTGAGGCGAAAACCCTAAATAAATAATCCTTTTTGCAGCCCACAAAAATCTTCGTAAACAAGCTCTCGTGTAGTTATCGGTAAGTAACTTGCAGTTGGGGATAATATTACTAACTATAAACTTCTTTTTTTATAATTTTTTTTTAAATTTAATCAATACCTTATTTTATTCAGTATTACATGCTTTTAAATGACTACTGAGATAGTGCTTAAGTTTATATGTATATAATATCAAGGAATTTTGTATATGGTTAAGTACAAATATTGGGAGTAGAAAATAGACCTAATTCTGAGAGTAAAACACACAAAAGTTTTTAGTCGATCTTTGTTCATTCTGAAGTCAGAGTAAATAATCAGAAATATTAGTAATTATATGGGTATGCCCTCTTTAATCTTAGTGCAGTGGTTCAGGCGTGCCTTGATGTCAATAAAAAAGTCATACGTGCTTTGCTAAAGTAAGACATGAGAATACGCAGGCTGACTTGCTCAGAAAACACTAAGTAAGGCAGCATCCTTTCACCGACTCTTTTCAATATTTATTTAGAGGTTATCATTGAACTATCATTTCAAAAAGAAATATTTGGCGGCAGTGGTTCAGGCGTGCCTTGATGTCAATAAAAAAAAGGCATACGTGCTTTGATAAATTAAGGCATGAGAATACGCAGGCTGACATGCTCAGAAAACACTAAGTAAGGCAGCATCCTTTCACCGACACTTTTCAATATTTATTTAGAGATTATCATCGAGCAATCATTTCAAGGAGAAATATTTGGCATCGTAGCAAATGGAGTTTCTCTTAACAATTTGAGGTATGTCGATGATACAGTCCTATTGACAGAAAATATCAAAAACCTACAAAGAATGAATGAAAGAATATGAAAAATCAAGTCTACAGATTAGCTATGAACCTAAAGAAAACAAAATTCATGTGTTTTCCGAGATCACTCAACAGAACATACAGCTGCTTAAGCTGCCTAATTATGCTGCCTTAAGAATAAACTTAATAGTAATATTGAGTGAGTGGAGACATGCATATATTTAGAAACTCGGGTTAATTCAAGCAGCAATTCAGCAATTTGCTTCAAGCAGACCACTGTCGACATTTAGTTTATTCTACCTGGACCCTAGGACACAATAGAATAGATCTAGGACAGACAAAACAGTCCTTCGGGCAAACATCTGAGAAACCTGCTTAGTTTAACTTTGACTACCAGATCACCTATACGATCTGGTACTTACATTCTTTCTATGAGATTAAATCCGGATGATTACTTACAGTTTCTTATTGATGAATTTCTAACACTTTTACAAGACGTTCACCTAGTCATAAAAATATATTTATGGTTTTAATTAGATGGCGCACAAGCAGGAGTGATGAAGAATAATTATCCACCATAAGTTTTAAAGTTAATTTGCAAAAAACCATCTACCAACCCTACCAAGAGTTTAAAATAATTGATGAATAATTTCTTCCTTTAGGCTAAATTTATCGATCCAGTTAGACTGAGTTAATACACGAGAGGTTAATTAAACGCGATTTGTTCTCTAAAGGTACTTCGTTTTAATGTTCCTAATTAATAATGGTAACTACACTCAATATCCTTATTAATTTTAAATTGAATTTAGTCATTTCAACAAAAAACGGCATTATATAAAGATTTCTAATTAGTTATCGTTGGTATAATAAGGCATCAGAAATTAAAATAATTTACTTTTGTGTTATGGATAATGATTTTATCAATATCTGTCGATATCTATGCATTATTGAAATCTGAAAGGGCGACACCTTCCATAATATTTTTTTGAAATTATTACTTTTAATAATAAATTCTATACTCCCTACTACATCCTTTTCTCCGCTTTAAAACAAATAACGTCGTCCGTTACATAATTTCTGAGCCTCATAGCTACAACTCTTATAAAGCTCCCATATCTAGCTTATATTCCTCTATCTCTTTCAACAAGTCCTTGGGGCTGCCTTATTAATATGCATCTTGGACTTTCCACATTACTTATATTATGCCTCTTTCATTTCTCTCTTTTTACTCAGTTACTCTGTACTAAATTATATTATATTTTTCTTCCTGTCATCAGCCTGACACTTTTCGTGCTCATGCCTTCTTTCATTTCTTCTAACTTTTTATATTTTTTTAGCAAACTATTCACTATGTTCCATTTCCACTCTCCTCAACATACATAAAATAATCCCACTTACCATTTCCTCCTTTGTCCTGGGCCTCTGTATCATCTGTTGTTCTCTCGCTCTTTCACTAAGGTCATTGGTAATATAAATCATGTCAATATTTACGTTTCTTATTCTTTGTTTATTGTGCATAGTTATTTTTTTTATGGCATTTTCTATTTTAAGCCATTAATTCCAGTATTTGGTCTAATTGTCTTCCTTACTTTGTTTTGTTAGTATTCTTATTGTTCTTTTGCTTTCCGCAAATGGCTCCATCTACACTTATCATCACTTCTCTTCATTTGGCTAGCTTTAAATATCTATAAGTAACTTCTCTCCAGTTTACATAATTTTTTTAAAGTGTGTCTAATCAACTATAGATTCATTTTATAATTATAGATTAATTTTACTTTTTATAATTATAATTATATAATTCTATTATAATTATTATATATAATTATAATTATATATTATTTATAATTATAATTATATTTTTATAATTATAATTATAATATAAATTTACTTAACACTATTTTTTAAAATTTAAATGTCTAGCTTTAAATATCCGTAAGTAAATTCTCTTCAATTTACATTACTTTTTTTACATGTGTCTAATCAGTATTATTTTTATTATCGCAAACATATCTAAGTTCTGTCGACACATTGCAACTTTTGATCCTCATACAAGGTGATCTACAGAAAAAGCAACAATCAGTGGAACAAGTAATTTTCAGTGGTTAGGCCCGACAAATAATGGCATTCAAGTGACAGCCATTTTCGCAAATAAATGTTTGTCCTACAACAAAATAACCCTTTTCGAAAGTTTACCTTCACTCTTCTTAACGTTCCTTCACGGATTACTCCTTCACGAGAGTTTCTTGACGAGCAATGAGAGTTTCTTGACGAGCATGAGCAATGGTTAGTTGCTTGACCGAGAGGAAGCCCCACCCATCCCTTACATTGGAGGGTAAATGTTTCGTCTGTTGGTGGTTAGACTCATCAGGGTGCCGACATATGCTCTCTCGCCAAGAACAGGGAGTCCCTCTCCACAATAAAACAACCCATATTTTCGCCAAGTTCTCGTCGGATGGCTTATAAATACAGTTTTTTGACTTTTTTGGACTACGTGCAACGAGTATGTAACAAAATTTATGAGGACAAACATTTCGACGTCATATATATATATATATATATATATATATATATATATATATATATATATATATATATATATATATATATATATGGAGTTTTTTGACTTCCCTGGACAGCGTCCAACGAGACAACAGTAGTCAGGAGTTATACACCCCCGACCGATGGGTTCCACAATCTCATGTGGAACGTACAACAACCTGCGTCTCCGCCATAATGAGCAATTGTTAGTTGCTTGACCGGAAGCTCCACCCATCCCTCACATTGGAAGACACATGTTTCGCCTGTTGGTGGTTAGACTCATCAGGGTACCGACATATGCTCTCTCGCCAAGAATAGAGAGTCCCTCTCTACAATCAAACAACTCATATTTTCGCCGACTTCTCGTCGGATGGCTTATAAATGCAGTTTTTTACCTCTTTTTTTCAACTGTATAACCCCTGCCTACTGTTGTCTCGTTGGACACAGTCCAAAGAAGTCAAAAAACTGCATATATATGTATATATGTATATATGAATATATATATATATATATATATATATATATATATATATATATATATATATATATATATATATATATATATATATATATATATATAGATATATAAATATATAAATATATATATATATATATATATATATATATATATATATATATATATATATATATATATATATATATATATATATGCTAGACTATTAGTCCGGGAGTACATCCGATCGTTTGTGTCCCGTTTGTTGCGAATGTGCAGACGTTTCGCCAAGGTCACACTTGGCATTCTCAGTGCTTGTCTGAAGACTGAAAAAAAGTCAGGTCAAGTTTTTTCAGTCTTCAGACAACCATTGAAAATGCCAAGTGTGACCTTGGCGAAACGTCTGCACGTTCTCAACAAACGGGACACAAACGATCGGATGTACTCCCGGACTAATAGTCCAGCGTATGCTTCTATCCGCGAAACACTACGAACTATTATATATATATATATATATATATATATATATATATATATATATATATATATATATATATATATATATATATATAGTAATATCTATCCAGGTCATCCGGTGAAGATATATAAGTTCTATGTTCTAAGATATATAAGTTCTAAGTGAACTATATATAAGTTCAATGAAATATATGTAAATATATATATATATATATATATATATATATATATATATATATATATATATATATATATATATATATATATATATATATATATCATCATCATCATCATCATCATCATCAGCCCGTATCGATCCACTGCAGGATGAAGGCCTCTTCAGCATGCTTCCAACCTTCACGGTCCTGGGCTTTCCTCTGCCACTCGGGTCCAATATACTTAACGATGTCATCAATCCATCGTGCTTTCGGTCTTCTTCGCGGACGTTTGCGATCAAGCGGTATCCACTCCAGGATTGCCTTGGTCCATCTGTCGTCCCATCGCCTCGCTATATGGCCTGCCCATCTCCATTTCAACTGTTTTACTCTTCCAATGATGTCACAGACTTTTGTTTGTTCCCTGATCCATGCGCAGGACTTTCTGTCTCGTCTTGTAATGCCAAGCATACATCTTTCCATTCCCCTCTGTGCCACCCGAAGTTTTTGAATTGATTGCGATGTGAGTGTCCAGGTTTCACTTCCGTATGTCATAACGGGTAGAACGCACTGATCGAATACTTTTCTTTTCAGGCAAAGTGGGAGTCTGCTCTTAAACACTATGTTGAGCCTACCAAATGCCTGCCAGCCACATTTAACACGCCGTTCCTCCTCCCGGGCGGTATTCCCCTCCATGAAAATCCTCTGCCCAAGATATACAAAGCTGTCCACAATCTCTAAATCCCTTCCTAAAACTGAAATTCTTCTGTCCTGAGCGAAGTTATTGAACATAACCTGACTCTTTTTCAGGTTTATTTTCAAGCCAAATGGTTCGCCAGCCCTTTGCAGTTCTTGTATGCGTCTTTGCAGCTCCTCTGGGTCTTGTGAAATGAGAATAATATCATCTGCAAATCTAAGATGGTTTAAGTTTGCACCATTGATCTTTACCCCATCCTGTTCCCAATCCAGATTACGGAATACTTCTTCAAGGCCAGCCGAGAAAAGAATAGGCGATATTGCGTCACCCTGCCGTACACCTCGTTCTATATTAATTCCCACTTCAAGATCATCAAGGTGAATTGTGGCTGCAGCTCCATCATATATCGATTCTAATAGGTTTACATAGGCTCTCTCTACACCTTGGCTAAGCAGTGCATCCATTATCGCATGCTTTGAGATGGAATCAAATGCTTTTTCGTAGTCGATAAATGCCAAGCACAGTGGCATGGTGTATTCGTTGTGCCTTTCTATGACCTGCTGTACAACCTGGATGTGATCCATTGTACTGAATCCACTTCTGAATCCTGCTTTTTCTCTTGGTTGTGCGTCATTCAGTTTTTTTAATATTCTTTTAGAAATTATCTTAATGAAAACTTTGTACATCACTGATAGGAGGCTTATTGGACGGTAGTTCTTTAAATCTTCCTGTGCTCCTTTTTTATGTAAAAGGATCACTTCTGCATTTTTCCATAAGTCAGGTACTTTTTGTTCTTTGAGACATTTTGAGTATAATTTTGCCAGTGTTTTATGTAACGTCCGACCACCAGCTTTTAGCATTTCGACAGTTACACTATCCTTTCCTGGAGCCTTGCCGTTCTTCATCAATTCTATAGCATTTGTTACTTCCTCCACTAGGATATCTGGTATTATATATTGTTCTTCCGTGGGTATTGCTGTCCCTTACTGGCTCTGATCTTCATATAACAGGGAATAAAACCTTCTGACAATCTCTAACATTTGGGTACGCGTCCTGCACACTGTGTCATCCTCACGCTTTAAAGCATATATTTGCGTTCTTTTGTTTCTCAGCTTCTGTTTAGCCTTGTTAATTCCTTTGTTTTCTTCCAGGGTTTTTTGCACTAGCTGCATATTGAATCGGCGCGTGTCCTCTCTGATACGTTTTCTTATAGTTTTGCAGAGCTCAGTGTACTCGACCCTGCCAAAAGGACTACCTGCATTTCTCATTGCTCGCCGTTTCTTCATTAAATCAATGGTCTCACTGGAGATTTTTGTTTGTTTGAGACATTTTTCCTCTGGTGCTATTGAAGCAGCCGTTTGAAGTACATTGTTGGCGATTTCTTCATATTGAACTGATATTTCCACCTCCTCTGGATCTTGTAACGCAGCAAACCGGTTTGATAAAGCAATCTCAAAATCGCTTCCTCTCTCCATATATATATATATATATATATATATATTTGAGTTATAGTTGAGTTTATATGAGTTTTTTAACTTTTTGGACTGCGTCTTTGCCACATCTTTTCTTCCCAATTTTTTGTGGTTTTATCTTTTTAATTTTTTCTTCGATGCAACATTTTAATCCCAGAACGTTATCAATAGTTGATAATAAATGTGTTTTATTAGCAATACTTCTTTGTGCTCGCGAATATATATATATATATATATATATATATATATATATATATATATATATATATGTATATATATATATATATATATATATATATATATATATATATATATATATATATATATATTTACATATATTTCATTGAACTTATATATAGCATGAATATCTATAAGAGTTATCTGATTTTAAATACCCTTAAATATATTTTTTTTAATTTTGAGATAACCGTAAAAAACTGTTTTGGAATGATTTTAGCGTTATTTAATTAAAACTAAATTGTTTATTGCTATATGGACTACTCACGTTTCAAAAATTCGTCAACGATGTCTTTTGAAATAAATATAAAATCACAATTTGGATTTAAGACTAGCGTTTAGGGGCTTTTGCTACCAAACTGGGGATTAAGTGCAATTTAAAACCAAACAAAATGGATTTGGGATGATTTGAAGATGAAAGTAAAAGAAGTGAATCAAATTTCATTGAACAAAAATAGAAAAATTTTAATTCAAAAAATATCTTTATCTTTTCCCGTTTCTCTTCTAGTTTTTGCAAAAATGCTTTAGCTTTGAGCCTATATATATGATATTCCGTTGTTAGCGCAGTTTTAGTAGATCTAAGCATATTTTTCATTCTTGATTTTTTCCCTTAGTTCGAGGCACTGCGAGGGGATCTAAAGCCAATATTAAAGCATATACTGAAAATAAAACGAACGTAACTTTATTTTACATTTTCATCGCAAGGGTCTTCTCGCTGAAACATCTTCCACATTGTTCTGACATTTAGATAACTGGTCAGGTAACAACGACAAACCATTTTCGTTCTGCACTGCATTTTTTAATGAATTGTATAATTTCTTTCCTTTTTTCGAAAATGTATTCGTCTTTGTATTCTCCCTTCTTTCAGTTGCCATTTCTAGACTTTGAAAGTGTCTATTTATTACTCCTTTTACTCTGTCTACACCAATACACAAAATTCCTACAAACGTTTTCTTACACAAAGTAACTAACGGCTTATTATTCTTTGTTTGGTCACAATATGTATTTGAAAACTTTCGAAATGAACCACCTTTTTTGTTTCTGGAACGTTTTGGCTTTTGTATATTGGTGAAGTTTGTTATGAAATTATTCTGCTGAAACTTTGAGAATTGAACACTTTATGAAACATTAAAACATATACTTTTTAAAAGATGCTTTTTTGAGAGAATTATGTATAGTGATTGTTTTTTGGATATTCAGGCAACACTAGAAGAAAACAAAGCCAAACATAAGCTGATAAATAAAAGGACACAAATATTTGCCTTAATGCGTGAGAATGGCACAGTGTGTAGGGAGCGTACGGAAATGTTAGAGGTTATCAGAAGATTTTATTCAAAGTTATATAAAAATCAAAACCAGTTAAAGACGGCAATGCCCACGAAAGAGCAAATGCCAGATATCCTGTTGGAAGAAGTGACAAATGCCATAGGAGCGATGAAGAATGGAAAGACTCCTGGAAAGGATAATGTAACGGTTGAAATGTTGAAGGCTGGTGGTGGAATTCTAAATAAAATACACAAATAAAAGGAGCACAGGAAGAGTTAAAAAACTACCGCGCAATAAGCTTCCCATCAGTTACGTATAATGTTTTCACCAAGATAATATCTAAAAGAATATTAAGAATACTGAATGATGCACAACCAAGAGAGCAGGCAGGATTCAGAAGTGGATTCAGCACAATGGACCACATCCAGGTTGTCCAACAGACCATAGAAAGGCACAATGAATACACCATGCCACTGTGCTTGGCTTTTATTGACTTTGAAAAGGCATTTGATTCAGAATCAACGCAGGCCATAATGGATGCATTGCTTAACCAAGGGATAGACAGAGCCTATGTGAACCTACTGAGACCCATGTATGAGGAAGCTACAGCTACAGTTCACATGGACAACTTTGAAGTTAAAATCAACGTAGAACATGGTATACGGCAGGGTGACTCAATATCGCCTGTTCTTTTCTCAGTCTGCCTTGAAGAGGTATTTCGTAATCTGGATTGGGAACAGCACAGAATAAAAATTAATGGTGCATATCTAAGCCATCTTAGATTTGCGGATGATATCATTCTCCTTTCACAAGACCCAGATGAGCTACAAGAACACATACAAGAGCTGCAAAAGGCAGGAGAATTTGGTTTGAAAATAAACCTAAAAAAGAGTCAGGTTATGTTTAACAAATTTGCTATCAACAGAAGAATTTTTATTCTAGGAAGTGGTTTAGGAGTTGTTGACTACTATATATATCTTGCGCAAAGGATTTCAATGGAGGGTGATATCGCCCGGGAGGTGGAACGGCGGGTTAAGTGTGGCTGGCTGGCATTTGGCCGGCTCAATATAGTATTTAAGAGCAAACTCCCACTTTGTCTAAAGAGAAATGTTTTTAATCAGTGCGTGCCGCCTGTTTTGACATATGGAAGTGCAACATGGACACTCACATCACAATCAGTTCAAAAGCTTCGGGTTGCACAGAAGGGAATGGAAAGGTGAATGCTTGGCATTACAAAGCGGCAAAGAAATACCTGCTTATGGATCAGAGAACAAACGAAGGTACGTGACATCATTGGAAAGGCGAAAGAATTGAAGTGGAAATGGGCAGGTCATATAGCGACACGATGCGACTACAGATAGACCAAAGCAATTCTGGAATGGATACCGCTTGATCATAAACGCCCGCGAAGAAAACACAATGGACGGATGACATCATCAAGCATATTGGACCCGAATGGCAGGGGAAAGCTCAGGATCGTGCGAATTGGAAGCATGCTGGAGAAGCCTTCATCCTACAGTGGATCGACAATGGCTGAATAATGGTGATGAATATATATATATATACATATATGTATATATATATATATATATATATATATATATATATATATATATATATATATATATATATATATATATATACCAGGTGTCCCATTAAGGATGGATCGCGGCCGTATCTTGAAAACTATTTATCCCACAGCTTTGCGGAAAAAAATATTATACTAAAACTGACTGTGAGAAATTCACCAAAAATATTTTTAAGCTTCTAAAACGACCGCAACAGGGCGTGACGAGCTAAACATTTAAAAATTTTTTTTTTTTTTGTATTTTCAAGTGTTAACCGTGTAAGAAAAATTCTCAGTTATAAGTAGCAAACTGTTTCCTACAACTTTGTTTTATGACATTTTGTCGTAACTTCGCGAATAAAGAAGTGGGGGGAGTTTTACCTATTTAGATAAAAAGTCGTCTAATGTCCGTTTGCCTAAACCGATTTTCCTCAATTTGGATTCATTTAAAAGGCAATTGCTGGGACAATCAGATTATCTGGGAGATAAATTATTTAGTTTATAAATGAAACCGCGAGGTGGCGTTACATTCAACAATAGTTTTTTTGAAATTTTGTTCAGTTTTTTCAAATGGAATGGTACAGATTTTATTACATGGCTAGAAAGGTAATTTTAAGAGGAATTATCCAGTGAAAACCCGAAATCGATATCTCTGACATGTCAAGAGATATTTCAATTTTTCTGAAAAAAATCAGTTATTATTTCACTACTACCTGCATTAAGTTAAAAAAATATTAACCTAATGTTTGCCTTCATACTTTACGAAAACTCGAAATATCTCTTGACTGATTTTTTCAGAAAAATCGAAATATCTCTTGACATGTCAGTGATATCGATTTCGGGTTTTCACTGGATGATTCCTCTTTAAATTACCTTTCTTGTCATGTAGTAAAAGCTGTACCATTCCATTTGAAAAAAATGAACAAAACTTCAAAAAAGCTATTGTTGAATGTAACGCCACCTCGCGGTTTCATTTATAAACTAAATAATTTATCTCCCAGATTATCTGATTGTCCCAGCAATTGCCTTTTAAATGAATCCAAATTGAGGAAAATCGGTTTAGGCAAACGGACATTAGACGACTTTTTATCTAAATAGGTAATACGCCCCCCCACTTCTTTATTCGCGAAGTTACGACAAAATGTCATAAAACAAAGTTGTAGGAGACAGTTTGCTAATTATAATTGAGAATTTTCCTTACTCGGTTAACACTTGAAAATACACAAAAAAATGATTTTTAAAAATGTTTAGCTCGTCACGCCCTCTTGCGGTCGTTTTAGAAGCTTAAAAATATTTTTGATGAATTTCTCACGGTCAGTTTTAGTATAATATTTTTTTCCCCAAAGCTGTGGGATAAATAGTTTTCAAGATACGGCTGCGATCCATCCTTAATGGGACACCTTCCCGATTTCGAGATTCATATTAGACATCTTATCTACTTTTCATAAAGTATTCAGGTAAAAATCAATAATATTGACAGTGCAACTCGGTTTTGAAGTTTAAGTTGGCAAATGCCGGCCCGTGAAACGTGTTATGTTATTGTCAAATGTGCCAAAATCTACGCTTGTGATTGGTTGGAACGGATTAGGCGATTCCACTCTCAGGCGAGTTTTTCTCTAGTATTTTATATAGATTTAGATCGCTTTTGGACACAATATATTGAATAGTTTGATAGAAAATCAGATTTTTCTGCCATATAGCGTATCTAACTCATTTTAGCCCAAAAATGGATTTGGGGGGTTTTGAAACCAGACAACTCATATATAAAAATCTATTTAAAAGTTTCAACTTATAACTAATCTTCTAACCTGGCGTTTTACGTTTGTTTTCTAATATGTAAAGTAGTAGTGGTGGTCTTCATTTAATGTAGCGTAGAATAGCATTAAAAATATTTCATCAATAATAAACGAAACTAACGATAGAAAATATAATATAGATAGAAATTTTATTGTTAACAATATGGCTCCTATTTGCACTTTATCTATAGATAGCTGCAGCAAGGCTTATTTACGAAGATTTTTGCTGGCTGAAAACCGTCTATAAAAAGGTTTATTTATTTAGGTTTCTCGTCAGAAAAGACTGAACAGCTCGGGAATCCTTTTGTATTTCCTTTTCTTGTTTCTTTTGTTTGTGGCGAATTAGAAAAAGCTCCTCCAAAATAAGTTGAATGTTCTTTTGAAATCAGGAGAAATAATTAGAAAAAACTAATGGGTACCGAATTTGATTAGCTGCATATTTGTTTTAATCTTTGATAGTCATTAAGCATATATTTTCCTATAATATGAAATTAAAATTGTATTTTATAATTGTGCTTTTTGAGGTATTATTTCAAAATAAAATGTAATAATTTTACAGCCGTTTATTCCATTCTCTACAGGTTTGCTTTATTAATTAATATTGTTATATATATATGCAGTATCGGATTTCCTTGGACTGCTTGGACAACAGTAGTTGAGTGGCATCATACACCCAACCGTTGGGTTACACAATCACATGTGGAACACACAACAACCTGCGTCTCCGTCTTAATGAGCATGTTTGTTGATTGCTTAACTGGAGAGGAGCCCCACCCATCCCTTCAACTGGAGGGCATGTGTTTCGGCTCGACCCTGAAGAGTCTAAACATCAAGAGACTGTTATCTCATTGGACGTAGTCCAAGGAAATCCGACAATGCATATATACGCCATCCGTCGGGAAATCGGGACATTGGTTGTTGGCTGTGGATAGCGTCTCCCTGTCCTTGATGGGGAGCATGTCTAGGTACCCTGAAGAGTCTAAACATCAAGAGACGAAAAATATGCCCTCCAGTTGAAGGGATGGACGGGGCTCGTCTCCAGTCAAGCAAGCAACAGAAATGCTCATTAAGAGGGAGACGCAGGTTATTGTGTGTTCCACATGAGATTGTGGAACCCAACGGTTGGGTGTATGATGACACTCAACTAGTGTTGTCTCATTGGATGAAGTGCAAGGAAATCGGACACTGCATATATACGCCATCCGACGGGAAGTCGGCGAAAACATTGGTTGTTGGCTGTGGATAGCGTCTCCCTGTTCTTGATGGGGAGCATGTGTAGGTACCCTGAAGAGTCTAAACATCAAGAGACGAAAAATATGCCCTCCAGTTGAAGGAATGGACGGGGCTCGTCTCCAGTCAAGCAAGCAACAGAAATGCTCATTAAGAGGGAGACGCAGGTTATTGTGTGTTCCACATGAGATTGTGGAACCCAACGGTTGGGTGTATGATGACACTCAACTACTGTTGTCTCATTGGATGCAGTGCAAGGAAATCGGACACTGCATATATACGCCATCCGACGGGAAGTCGGCGAAAACATTGGTTGTTGGCTGTGGATAGCGTCTCCCTGTTCTTGATGGGGAGCATGTGTAGGTACCCTGAAGAGTCTAAACATCAAGAGACGAAACATAAGCCCCCCAGTTGAAGGGATGGGTGTGGCTCATCTCCAGTCAAGCAACCAACAAATATGCATTTATATATATATATATATATATATATATATATATATATATATATATATATATATATATATATATATTTACAAGGTGCATCTCATGAAAAACACGACTTTTTAAAAATAGCTATTTCTATCTTTTGCGCCATCTTTTGACACACATAAGCATTGTAAAGGTGCATCCTTCACTGACGTTCTGACAAAATTTCATGACATTCGGATTATTAGAAGCCAAGTTATCGCGCTTAAAGTGGTAGTATGTTTATACCATCTGTCGAAAAATGAACATCGAACAAAGAGCGAATATTAAGTTTTGTTTTAAATTTGGTAAAACTTTTACCGAAACGTTTTAATTAATGAAGCAAGTGTATGTGATGAGGATTGCTGATCCCGTTGCAGAGTCGACGAGTGGTGTAAACGATTTAAAGAAGGTGCATTGAAATTGTGCGTGAATTTATAAAAAATCAGCCAACATTTTCGTTGCTATACGTGGAAGTACAAAGAATCAGTTCGTCGCATTTTGACCGATCATTTGGGACTTCGGAAAGTTTGTGCATGCTTTGTTCCTCACAAATTAACTGACGACCAAAAATTGCTCCGAATCCAGTATTGCAAGAACGTAATTAATGAGTCGAGAAAGCACGAAAACTTCATGTACAGCATTGTTACTGGTGACGAGACGTGGTGTTTTCAAAATGATCCAGAAACCAAGCGTCAAAGTACCGAATAGAAACATCCGAGAGAGCCAAATTCGAAGAAAAACCGTCTCGACAATTCGAAAATTAGAACAATGTTGATTTGTTTCTACCATTCGGAGAGAATTGTGCTCAAGGAGTTCGTTTCTCCTGGTCAAACGATTGATGCTGTATTTTATCTTGGTGGTATGGAGCATCTGTTGTCGCCTATTGGTCGTGTGCGGCCACAATACCTCCAACAAGGCTGATTTGACTCCCTGCAACTTTTACTTCTTCCATAAACTTTATTTGCCAGTGAAAGAACAGCATTATGCCGACATTGAAGCTATTCAAATGGCGTCGACCGCAATCCCAAAGGTCGTACATTAGGCCGAGCACAATAAATTATTGAGTCAACCTAAGTGACTGTGCAAAACATTGTATTGACGCGTATGGAGACTATTTTAAATAAAATTAATAATTTTTGGCGAAAAAATAAATATTTCTGTTTTTTTAAAGAAAATACTGTTCTATCGTTGATCATGATGTAATCAGTTTTACTTGTGAATCCAGATGGACTTTTCTGTGTCCATTTTTTGCTGATGTTTTTCTTGTAAAACGAAATCAAAATATAAAGTTCTTGTCCTTCGGCAAAATCAACTAATCCCATCACTATTTTGTACCTACATTTCTCCTTGTATAAAAGTTGTGCCACATGATCATAAAATTCCTCAATATCCTCATCCTTACGGCTTATAGTTGGTGTATGACCTTGGATGATTTGAAGCCAAAACTTTTTATTCAGCTGAATCACGCATCGGGCTAGTCGGTCAGATATACTTAAAAATTTTAGTACCTTGTCCTTCAGTTTCCAAATCCAACAATCCCACTCTATCGTCCATTCTCCGTTCTCCGAGTTTACAGTACGTGACCAGTTGAATTCTGTTAGATTAGCTCTTCGCCCTTTCTTCGTGTTTCACATAACTCAATAATTAATATCCCAATGTATATTATCAAGTTATTCTTGTCATTATGTATATATTATATATATATATATATATATATATATATATATATATATATATATATATATATATATATATATATATATATATATATATATATATTATAGTTCATTATCAGTTATTATCAACAGTTTTTGCAGTCGGGCATCGGTTTTTGTTATCAGTTTATTAAAAGTAGCAACGTCAAAGTCCAATGACAGCCTGATCTAACCTGGTGAACTTTCACACCCTCTGCCTTGGGGCAAGTCTTGCTGCCGTAGGTAGTTGCCCTTTGGCCTCTTTGGATCTTTAGACGAGAAATGAGGATCGTGTTTGAGGTTGAACTGTCATATTGAAATGTCATGTTAAAGCTATGGACCATAGTATGCCACGCTGGTCCAATGCGGGTTGGCTGATTTTGAATCATGTTAGTCTGAGGTGTCTGCCTTAACCGATTCACCAGGGGTGACCAGGAGCATAGATTCCAGATGACATATCTCAAAGATTCATTGCGCTACTCAAACCCCTTTACTACATCAAGGTCTGATCCATAAACGGGCTCATATATATATATATATATATATATATATATATATATATATATATATATATATATATATATATATATATATATATATATAAATATATATATGTATATATATATATATATATATATATATATATATATATATATATATATATATATATATATATATATATATATATGTAGTCATATATACATATGCCCACAAAGTAGCGTAACGGAACCGTGGAGGGAAATATTTCAGAAATCTTTCACCCTTTCTCCACGTGGTGCCACCGATCGCCTTCGCCGAACTGTCCACCATGCGACGTGTCACGTGTCTCTCGGGACCGGTTTCTAGCCTTTCAGCCGTCATCAGCCGAGCTCTAGACGAACGCAAGGAAAGCAGTTCGGAGAGACGATCGGGGCCAATTAAAATGGCCAGTTGATCTGGTCTGGCCCCGATCGTCTCTCCGGACTGCTTTCCTTGCGTTCGTCTAGAGCTCGGCTGAAAGGCTAGAAACCGGTCCCGAGAGACACGTGACGTTGTATGGTTGACAGTTCGGCGAAGGCGATCGGTGGAACCACGTGGAGAAAGGGTGAAAGATTTCTGTAATATATATATATATATATATAGCTCTAGTATAATAGAATGTATCAAGGAAACTTTTCGCCCAACTTTCCTGGAATCTATCCCAGGAATCTAACTTGTTATTATGCCGTCAGACAGCACGAGATACCACCAGGTAAAATTTACTTAATATAATATATATATATATATATATATATATATATATATATATATATATATATATATATATATATATATATATATATATATATATATATATATATATATATATATAGCTCTAGTATAATAGAATGTATCAAGGAAACTTTTAATAAACTGCTGAATAAGGTCTCATAAATTTTAGTAGTAAATATCAATTATTATGATTTTTTTAGTTATTGTACCCAATTTATAATAATAGTTAAAAACAATTGTTTTCATAATCAATGCATTTATTTTCTAGGTTCGGTGATGCCATTTTTTAACATTTCTGTTCCCACTCCAGCTCCAGAACCTGACTACTATCTGGGTGAGCTCATAGCAGGAACCTATTGTTCACGAATATTCAGCGACTGTGATAAAAAACACTGCCGTCTTCAATCGCCCAACTTTCCTGGAATCTATCCCAGGAATCTAACTTGTTATTATGCCGTCAGACAGCACGAGATACCACCAGGTAAAATTTACTTAATATAATTAAGCGCATGATAATTTCCACTACACTCAATATTAATTAAATGTATATCGGAAATTTATTGAAAAGCTAACCAAATAAAAATGGAACTGACGTATCATAATGGTGTGAGAGTTTTTTTTTTAAACTTTTTACTTAATGATACTGGACTATAACAAAAGTATTTTCGAGATATAAAAAGCGTTTTTTCCTTTATTTATAAATAATGGCTTATACTCTACTCCTCAAAGGTTTAAAAGGCTTAAAATTGACTGACGTCGCTCGTGAGATTTGCAAAGTAGTGGAAGGGGGGAGAAAGTGCCGTGTCAATCCGCACCCCTCAGCTGTGGTTCAAAAAGTTCCAGTAAGGAGACACGAATCCTCAATATACGGGAATATTAAGCATTGCTCTTATGTTAAACTTTCCATGATGATTGGCCAGACATTTGATTTGTCATGATGATTGCCATAATGATTTGACAGTCACCCCTATTGGAAGTTCAGACACACTAAAAAATTACCCTTTATGTTGCTTCAAAATCCACAGGAAATCTACGGACAGAATACTGGCTTATGCCAAACAAATTAAGAATATGGATGCACGTGGATATAACCCGCCTCTTTTCTCATGGTGTGAACACCATTAGAAACAAGGCGGAAGTAAATCAGAGGTTTTTGTAGCCAACAATTCTTCATTTAGTTTTTCTTCTTCTTTTTTGTTATTATAGGCTGGAGGGAAGGGGAGGGGGGTTAATTCTAACTTATTCTTTAATAGTTGTTGATACCCATAAGTCGATCCAGCGCTGTGATTTCGTTCCTACGGGGGTTCATGAGTGTGGTTTGCTATCGCGTAATATTGTTGCCAATCTGTTAGATGGCATTCGTTCCACATTTTCATTTGGAATGTCACAATGTCCTTTCCTAGGTGTGGCGGTTAATGATTTTTAATGTTTTCTTATAAACAAACATGTTTAATTTGGGAGACGAAATCATTTCGTAGAAATAAATAAAGTAAATCAGTATTTTTTTACTTGAATAAGTACACGTTTTTTAACAATTATTTTAATATAATAAGCAAGTAATTTTTAGTTGAAAAATTGAATAATTTTAATTTTATAATCAATTATAAACAATAAAAATCTGATTACCTACAAACATTCACATTTTAATTTAGATAACTCCATAATGATCCTTACGAAGTTTCGAAAAATATATTAACGAAAATTTATAGGAAATAGAATAATCTACAGGTCAAATAACATTTTTCGATAAAATTTATAGTTTCGTTGAAAAATTGAAAACATTTATTATGCAACTTTTGAAAAAGTAAATTTATCGAAAATTTATGAGACACCCTTTTTAAAGAACGTTCAATTTCCTACAAAGACATGTTAATCTTTCCACAGTAATGTTCTGCTTTAGAGCTATAAAATTCCAAAATAAAAAAAAATATATAAAAAAATTAATTATTTAAATGGGAAATTGAAATTTGCGTTTCGGCACAAACTTAATATTGATATCAAGAGCTCTAACTTTCACTGTATTTTTTTTCGTCATTTCCAACAATATTTTCGATACCTTTAAGATTTTTTTTTGAAACAAAGTATATATATATATATATATATATATATATATATATATATATATATATATATATATATATATATATATATATATATATATATATATACATACATAAATGGCTCTACATTCCATTAGGAATTGCAGCCGCTCTTTTCTTTTGAGCTCTAGAAACTCATTTTTTGTGGTGAGTTAGTCCACGTTCCTCTATTCTTGCCTTATTCTATTCTATTGTTTGTCCTTGCTTCTTCCGTTATTTTCTTCCACATATCTCGGTACAGTATCTTTTTCCACCATGCTTGTATTTCCAATTTCCTTATGCCTTCCCACCTACTTTTTGCTCTCCCTCTTCTTCTGTTAGTATCTGGTCTCCACATTGTAATTTTCTTTACTACTTTGTTGTCTTCCATTCTTCTTATATGACCAAACCAGCGGAGTCTTTGCACTTTTATGGTCTTCACTATATCTTCTCCTTTCAAAATGATTTTATTTCAAAATTCATTAACCTTCTGTGATCATTTTCTGCAATTAATCCATATATTCTGCTATATATATATATATATATATATATATATATATATATATATATATATATATATATATATATATATATACATATATATATATATATATATATATATATATATATATATATATATATATATATATATATATATATATATATATACATACATAGATGGCTCTACATTCCATTAGGAATTGCAGCCGCTCTTTTCTTTTGAGCTCTAGAAACTCATTTTTTGTGGTGAATTAGTCCACGTTCCTCTATTCTTGCCTTATTCTATCCTATTGTTTGTCCTTGCTTCTTCCGTTATTTTCTTCCACATATCTCGGTACAGTATCTTTTTCCACCATGCTTGTATTTCCAATTTCCTTATGTCTTCCCACTTACTTTTTGCTCTCCCTCTTCTTCTGTTAGTATCTGGTCTCCACATTGTAATTTTCTTTACTACTTTGTTGTCTTCCATTCTTCTTATATGACCAAACCAGCGGAGTCTTTGCACTTTTATGGTCTTCACTATATCTTCTCCTTTCAAAATGATTTTATTTCAAAATTCATTAACCTTCTGTGATCATTTTCTGCAATTAATCCATATATTCTGCTATATATATATATATATATATATATATATATATATATATATATATATATATATATCATCATTTTATTTCAACTCTTACTGGTACCAAATAAAACTCGACACCAAATGACTAACGTGTGCAAAATTGATTTATTAATTTGGGATCCAAAAAATTACAATGTACCAATTGCCATAAAGTCGTTTAAAAATGAAAAGAACAACTTTCAAGCGGCAAGGGACGACGTTCTACACTTGCCGCCAACGTGGAAAAGCGTTCTTAGACCAGCAGACCCGGACAGCACAACATCCAGAGCACGACTGGAAACAAAGACGTTGCAAACGCCTCAGGGGGCGGAGCTAGCGCCAGTGCCAGCCAATCGCCACCGACTAAGACCGAGGCCAGAAGACATAAATATTACACGGCGAACCGATATCTCTCAGACAGTCACGAACCTCGCGACAGTAAGCACCGAAGATGCCAAATGAGATTTTGGCGAAACGTCTGCAAGCTCCCGACAACCGGATGTACTCCCGAAAAAAACCCAATAAATGTTTTTCCATCCGTGAAACAGTACGCACAAACATATATATATATATATATATATATATATATATATATATATATATATATATATATATATATATATATATATATTATATACATCATATATACAACAAAACAAATCCGTCCCCCACTGTGCCTCGGAACAGACGCACAACATGATTTAAAACTTCCTCAATATACGCAGCACCTGTAACTCTTCTCTCCAGGAGTAGAGATATCCGTGTACGCTTCATTATACCACCCCAAAACATCACACTCCCACCTTCAAATGGGATACGTGGTTGAGGTGTTTCTAGTCGGACTTGTCGACCTGAAGCTCTCCAAATTCAAGTTCTTCGTGAATTAAAAAGCAAGCCAATTCTCGTCTCATCGGAGAACATCACGTTATTCCAGATAGGACTTTTATCCTCCATTTCTCGAGCCCATAGGAGTGTTCAATGCAAATTATCCGCTTTCAGGGTGCGTGTTATTTTTTGGCGTGAAAAATGTATCCCTTCAAGCCTAACAAGCTCCCTTGATGTACGACTTGTAGATTCCAGACAATTTCTGCGATCAGCTGATATCTGCCGGTCTTGTGCAGCTGTTGTACATCGTTTTCTACCACATCTGGGCGAACATTTACGTCATTTGTCTCTTGGAATTTTGTATGAACTTTCCATACAGCGCTTTGGGAAACACCTACAATTTCTGCGATATTACTTTGATTAAATCCCTGTTGTAACAAAGCAATTACTCTTGATCTGTTAAAATGAGATATCATGTTTCCAGGCATTTTTAAACGGATTGATTGAAAATTGAAAACGAACTGAAATAATGTGTGTAGCCACCCTGTATGGTTAATAACATCAATATGGTGATTCAGCAAGAGGCCAGGAATGTTGTTTTTTGGATATGTCCGGTGACGATATGGGTCGGCAGATGAAGTGAGGCGACGGGAATTATTCACGATTTAACTTGCTTCATGTATCGAACTCGATGCGTATTAAAATATATAGTTAAACTAGAACATTTTTATTTATAATTATTTATTAAATATCAGAGTATTTACAGTTCTGGTGTAAGTTGTGTGCAGGTTTAGTGTATTAGTTAAATTAAGTATGGCTAAACAGTTTATGTAGTGTTAAGTGAATTGGGATATATCTTTTTTGGTATAGTATTGTGTTAAACTAAACTACAGTTATATTTATTGATTGATTTGTCCGTTACTTTGTGATAATTCATTTTTTAAAAAGGAATAAAACAATTTTTCACTTTTTTATCTATCACTTATAAACAAAAATTTTAAACGAAAACTTTAAACAAAAACTTTAAAAATTAAGTTTTTAAAACTTAGTTTTAAAGTAGTGTTTGAGAATGTAAAATCGTTTTAATAATTTAATGTAAAATCGTGTTAATTTAAAAATAAATGTGATAGATAAATTAAAAAATTGTTTTATTCCTTTTTACAGTTATATTTATTTGTTAATGTCTGAATGATTGTGGCGTGTTCATATATTTTTTTCCTTTGTTTGGGTTTTTCGCCACTATCTAAAACTCAAGAAATATCAAAAATACTTGTTCTTATTTAAAGAAAGAATCACTGGGTAATAACACAAAACCAAACGGAGACAAATTTCTCAGTGATTCTTCTTTGTAATAAATTTGCCTAACGAACAAAATTTTAAAGATATAAAAATGTTATACAAAATTTTACAAACTTTTAACGTTAACGTTTCGGAGTTTACATTGTTTATTAACGTTCGTTTACATTGTTTCGAAACTCCCCAGAATTGCAATATTTTATTAAGTATTGTCTAAATGATTGTGGCGTCTTCATATATTTTTTTCTTTTTTTTTGGGTTTTTTTGCCACGATCTAAAATTCAAAAAATATCAAAAATATCTGTTGTTATTTAAATAAAGAATCGCTGGATAAAAAACAAAACGGAAAACAAATGTTAAAAAGTTGTATTTATTTTAGAAATTTTTTATATTTTTTAAAAATTTTTGTTTGTTAGGCATTTTTTTACAGAAAAAGAATCACTGAGAAATTTGTCTCCTTTTTGTTTTTTACCCAGTGATTCTTTATTTAAATAAGAGCAGATATTTTGATCGAGTATCGTGAACACTGTTGTCTTTTTCAAAGCCCTGGATTTGCACATGTCGATTTGTTTAACTCCACGTTGTATCTCCTGAATTATTAATTTTTTTTTTAATTTTATTGTTAAAACCTTTCGAATCATTTTAGTGGAACTAACTTTGGTTGTTTCATCCATGATTAAAACACAATTCGTTTATAAATCCGCTTAAACAAGTTCACAAACAGCACAACTTTACTATATAACACCAACAAGAAAACGAAAGTTGATAAATAAAATTATCGGGAATAGGCCATTTAATACAAATACACAATTCTAAGTAAATAATGCTGGACCTAATCGCAAAAAAATGCGATAGCGTTTGTCGATCGGTCCAAAGGCTGCCTGTCTCTTGGTTTGATTTCTTGTAGTGACATGTTACCCAAATAAAAATATATTTAATTAAAAATACAAAGTACATTATATTTTAATAAGCGAACCAGGAAATTTGGTACTTTCTATCAGAAATACTTAACAAAAGACTACGTTATAAAAATAATTTATCTCTTGAATACTTTATAACAACTGCCGGGACTTGGTTATTTGGTACTTTATATTCATAGATACGTAATAAGCGTGTACGTTATAAGTGAGCTTTACACCTTACGTTAATGAAGCATACAACTTATATTTTCAAAGTACTTTTTTCGTTTGAATTAGAGCCTTACTAAAAACTGTCATTTTATACATCATGCAACACTCACAAAGAAAAATAATTATTATTTGTTTGAATTGAATTCATTATTAATTTTAAATAAAATAAAATATTGATAAAATATTCCCCTCTTATATCTTACTATTTTTTGTCCATTAAACCAGCAAATATCACATTATAGTTGTAATAAAACGAAATATTGCCTGAAAGTTAATTAAAATTGCGAAATTGAATTTCAAATATTCCTCCTTTATATATGTCTATATCCCAGCTTCGGCTCTATAAATTCCAGAGTTGCTACCGAACATACAGAATGCTCGTTCTGGATAAAGCTTGCCGGATTCCGCGCTATTCCAACGTAATAACCTTCTACTGCAACAAAATAAATGTTTTGGATGTTAGGGTCTTGCTCGAACTAGGACAGAAAGATGTTTTATCAGAATAAGGCCTTTTCGTTCTTGCAGGAAAACACGCATTAATAATGGTTCGTCAACCGAAAGGGCAACTAGTTTCAATAAGGAGTCAATCGATGCTGTACGGGACTGCAACACCTAAAGAACTGAAAGTCTGGAACGAATGTGACGACGTTCAAGACTATGTTACTGTCTACGATGGGTATGTTATACTTTTTAATAATTTTTGTATGCTTCTACTTAGTAGTGTAATATATTTTAACATTACAGATACTTCAATTCTTCTATTGGAACTTTTGGTGTGAAACACTAAATTTCAAGAGATTTACTACTAAACACCAAATCACTTTTTTTGAACTGCTCGACGCACGTTTCGCTAATAATGTTAGCATCATCAGGAAATGATTTAATCTAATTAAAAATCATGAACCGTCAAGTTTACTAAGCCTTACATTAATAATTGAAAAAGTTGACTGAACGCGATAGGCCCTTTATCTCAGTTCATGATTTTTTTACATTTTTCTATTTGAATGCTTTCATATGCATCCAAAGCCCTATTATCATTAACACTTTTAATTAATCTTAAATTACTATTATCTATACTGTGGTCGTGTTCGATTGCATGTTGGGCAACACAAGATTTTTCATTTCTCCCAATATCTAATGTGGACACTATTTTTTATATCTTGTCAATATGGATCTTTTTGTTTGCCCAATATACCTTCGATCACAGTCTTGACAACTAATTTCGTAAATCCCCGACTTTTGATGTTGCTCTACTTTATACTTTGGATTACCCAGAACTTCTTTTCATTTATTATATATCCTTCTCTGAAAAGCAAACTACATGTTTCTAATCCAAAAGTGCCAAGATTGTATGCTCTACCAAAAATTCATAAACCAGGAAAATCAATGAGACCAATTATATCAGCCATTGATTCTCCAACATACAACTTGGCAAAGTGGTTAACAAAGAAATTTGAAAATCTACCAAACCAACTACCTTCCTGCTCTGTGATAAACTCAACCAAATTCATAGAAATAGTCAGAAACACACATCTAGAGGAAGGTGTGTCGCGATTCCACATACCTTGAAATACCTGAGGGAGTTACTCGAGTTAAACGGTTTTAATAATAAGATTGTTTCTGAGTACATCTCCTTAACAAGATTATGTATGAAGAAAAATTGTTTTCAGCTTAATAACAGGTTTTATGAACAACAAGAAGGAACGGCAAAAGGCAATCCTTTGTCACGGTTCTTAGTCAACTTATTTATGAGTAAATTTGAAACCGAGGCAAAAGATGAATTCAGTTACTTTCCGAAGGTATGGTTAAGATATGTGGATGACGTTTTTGCCATTTTCGAAATGAAAAAGATTCGAAAAATGAAAATTTAGATGATTTTATTAAGAACTTATATAGTAAATCCTAAAATATAATATTCACGCATGAACTCGAAAACAACGATAGTTTATCATTTCTGGATATTTTAGTCAGTAGAAATAATAAAAATAGGTTAGATTTTGACATTTTCAGAAAAAATACCAGAATTAAAATTAATTAGGGAGGTAAATAAGGTTATAATAAGAACATTGTAGATACATTAATTAGAAAACATAAGTTCAGAAAATTATGGGAAGAATCTTCGACTTTTCAAAAGGTCAGAACTCAAAGAAATTCATGGTAATACCATTTGATGCCCAATTAACAAGAGGGCTAGACAAAATTTTGAAAAAAATGGACATTAAGGTTGTGTACAAACCATATAATAAGTTAAGAGAAGTTCTGAGTAATCCAAAGGATAAAGTAGAGCAACATGAAAAGTCGGGGATTTAGGAAATTAGTTGTCAAGACTGTGATCGAAGGTATATTAGGTAAACGAAAAGATCCATATTGACAAAATATAATGAACATATTGCCCACATTAGATATAGGAGACATGAAAAAAGTTGTGTTGCCCAACATGAATGTGAAAACGACCACAGTATACATATTAGTAATTTAAAAGTAATTAAAAGTATTAATAATAATAGGGCTTTGGATGCATATGAAAGCGTTCAAATAGAAAAATATAAGAAAATCATGAACCGAGATAAAGGGCTTATCCCGTTCAGTCTACTTTTTCAATTATTAATGTAAGTTGGAAATTGGTAAAAATCATGGTTCATGATTTTTACATGCTTCGTTAGGTAGGGTTTTTCATATAAATAAAACATAGTTTAGTTTTAGAATTAGGTTAAATCATCTCCTGATGATGCTAACATGGTTAGCGAAACATGCGTCGAGCAGTTCAAAAAAAGTGATTTGGTGTTTAGTGGTAAATCTCTTCAAGTTTAGTTTATTACAAGTATTGTTGAGTCTTCAATTAAAAAATTCTTTACGAAAACAGAAACCAATATATAATGATGGTGGAATGAAAAGTCAGATGTATTTTAAATGAAAAATTGTTTTTTTCTTAATCGTAAATCTATTCATTTCACAACGTTGTCTCCTTTTAGCTCAATACACTTTGACCAACGATTTTTCATCTTTTTTACGCCTAACTACGACTTGTCTAAATCTGGAAAATAGTCCTCTGTTTCAATGGCGATCTTTTTGTTTAGTATAAATTTTGTCTGCCAGCTATTACTTCATATTTAGAAATGCAATAAGGTGGATGCGGTATCAATTTCACTGTTGCAATGGTGGACGATTGAGTGGTTGCTTTGTCGGGGTAAAACAGCACTTTTTCTTAGCCAAAGGAGGGTGCTTTTTATCAACTCTGGAACATTTTACTACTAATGCAAAACAACTCGATGAGATTTACCACTAAACACTTACATATTACTAAATCATCAGATATATCGTCAGATCAGATTAAATTATCTCCTAATGATGCTAACATAGTTAGCGAAACGAGCATCGAGAAGTTTAAAAAAAAGAGATTCAATATAATAAGTTCACTTATTCCATCTCTGAAGTGATTTTCTGGAAGTCCTTTAAGATACTCGCCTACGGCTGCTATAACTTCTTCATTTGATGAAAAACGCTTGTCGTCTAGCAATTTTTTGAGGCTTGAAAGTCAGAGGGACCCAGATCTGGTGAATATGGTGTATGCTCCTACAGTTCGTAGTGTAACTCCTTCATTTGGCTATTGCAAATGATTTTTTTCTTCGGTAAATCAGGTCTTTTCTCACGATTTGAGTAATACCGTTCTATTACTGTTTTACTGGTTTGCAGGTAGTCAATTAACAAAAATACCTTTTGCATCCCAAAAAAATAACCTTGTTGGTCGATTTTGACCACTTTGGCTGCGTTGGAACTGAACAACTGGGTTTAAACCACTCTGCGATTTGTTATCGCAGTTTAGGATCAAAGTGGTAAATCCAAGTCTCATCTATAATTAAAAAACGACATTTCAAATATATTTTATTCTTTCGAAAAAATCCAAATGTTGGTTAAAGAGTTTTACACGAAGTCATTTTTGATCAGAATTTAACAAATACGGGGCCCATCTTGTACATAGCTTTCTCAAGCCTAATGCCTTTTTCAAAATATGAAAAAATGGTCTTAACAATTTCACTCAAAGTCAATTGTCTGTCATCCATAGCCATATTATTTATAGAATTAATTATATGTTTAGTAATTGCACTTATTGCATGTCTTGAACCAGGATCATTATTCAGGCTTGTACAACCACATTAAAACTCATATGCATATTTACAAGCCATTGTTTATGAAGGCGCAAACTCCCCTAATATATTTACTATTTCACTATGAATTTCCATTTCCTTTAAACCTTTTTTACCAAAAATTTAAACATTACACGATTTTCAATATTTTCTCTTTTAAAAAATAACACTGACACGTTTACTTTAAGCTGCTGCTTTTGTACGAATGAATTAATAAATCGACTTGAAACTTCACATATGTTCATATGAACAATAAAACTTCAAAATATAGTAGATTATATAGTTCTTTTACTGCTTTGTAGGTGTCGCTCCTCGAACTTTTCAATTAGTTTAACAATGCAATCTGAAACTTGATTAATAGTTTTCCAAATAGTCAATTAAGGTAATGCCTTGCGAAAACCCGAAAACAGTGGCCACAAACTTTCCGTTCGATGGAAGTATCTTCGCCGCCTTTGGAGCATGTTAAAATAAAACTCACTGTTTCAATTGTTCCTTGGGGTATTGTGATAAATCTAAGTTTCATCAGCAATGACGACTAACCGCAGACACTATTTCAAATTTTGCTTATAAATTTCTAAACACCGCTGTATGTATTTAGTAAGTGAGTTTGATAACAACCGATTAACAAAGGAGACACTAATAAAAGATTTCATCATTTTTCGCTCTTCAATTCCAATTGTAGCGGATATGTCTTTACAAAAATTAGCAATAAATTTGCAAAAAAAAACAACATAAGAAAAAGAAAGTCAGGGAATGAAACTCGAACAACTTAACAATTAGGCACATTGTCGATGATTTTTTCATACTAATCTGTTATTTCCATCTCTTCTGGGTCTTGCAACTCATCAAAGCGCTATGACAAAGCAATCTCAAAATCACTGCCCCTCTGCAGCAGCTCTTCCTTCAGCAAAACCAACCAGTCTGTCACCTCTATTATCCCGCTTACCACTTCCATATGGGTCAGTTACAGTTTCATCAGTTCTTGCTTGTCCAATTCTAGCATTAAAATCACCCATCAGGATTTTGTATCTGTATTTTCCGTTGTCTAGAAACTGTGCCATCATCATTAACATAAAATATCTCAATTTCCTCATCACAATAACTTATAGTTGGTGCATAAGCTTGGACGATTGGAAGCTTAAACTTTTTATTCAGCTTAATGATGCATTGGGCTAGTCGGTCAGATATACTTTCAAATTTTACGACACTATCCTTTAACTTTTGGTTAATCAGGAATCCAATTCCACCCCGGGTGTAGAGTACGTGAACAGTTTGATTAGCTCTTCGCCCTTCCTTCGCGTTTCACATAGCCCTATGATATCCTAATGTATGTTGTCAAGTTCGATCAACAATTCTTGCAGTCGCTCATCCTTTTTCATTGTCCGAATATTTAGAGTTGCAATGTTAAAACTCCAGTGGCAGCCTGATCTAACCCGGTGATTCTTAGCACCCTCTGCTTTGGGGCAGGTCTTCCCGCTGCCGTAGGTAGTTGCCCCTTGGCTTCCGGGGAACGAGGGCCGTTTTTGAAATTACAAAGTCATGTTGAGGGGTTGGACCTTAATTTGCCAAGCTGGTCCAATGCGGGTTGGCACATTTTAGATCAAGATAGTCTGAGGTCTCTGCTTTGATCTGTCCGCCATTGATTACCCTCCCAGGACCATAGCTCAAAGCTTAATTGACTTATGTTGAAAGCTTAGTTGACTTATGTTCTTATATATATATATATATATATATATATATATATATATATATATATATATATATATATATATATATATATATATATATACAGTGAAAGTTCCATTAGATATTAATGGACTGCTGCGAATATCTCAACATAAGAAGCCCTGAAACAAGGTAAAAAACTAAATCCACTTAGCGTCTGACTTGTATCAAGCGGTTGAGTGGTCAGCGTCTGTTCACCTGTGGTGCGGCTGAGATTTAAATTCTGGAACTAACCCCTCCAGTCTTAACCTCTGAACCGTCATGGTTCAAACTTTTAATTCCAAGTACAAGATGAAGCGTTTTAGTAATTAAAAATTACCCCAGGAGGTAAACAATCATCTGCCCGTTTTACTGGTACAACCGGACTTTCGGATTCTGAGGCGTCCGGGCTTAAACGCAAAATCCTTCAAAGGGAGTCGGAGACCTCTGGCCAACGTCTGGGACCGAAAACAAAAACTTTTTTTAGAACGGTAAATATCAAGTATCTCCTGCGTCCAGGAAAACTACACGAATTGGGGCGAACATTGAATCCGCAAAAAATCTAAATTTTAGCTTTGCAAGAAACTAGAATCACAGATGATAACACCTTGGAATTCGGCAGCTACAGACTTTTTAAAAGTAAAATGGACCAAAGAATACTCAAAAATACACCACACCTCGGTGTTGCTTTCGCTATCTCAAGAAACATTCTTGATTCTACAACTAATGTCCAGCCAGTAAATAATCGACTTATGACACTATCCCTCAAGTGTGCTAACAAAAACTATACATTAATCAATGCACACCTCCCAATTAACGAAGAAAATAAATCTAATCCTGAAAAAGTAAATAAGTCCTGGGAAATTCTGGAAAAGACTATCTCTAAAATTCCCTCTAATCATGTAAAAATCCTATTGGGTGATTTCAACGCCCAACTAAGGAAATAAAAAAATACAGGACAACAGTCGGCAGTTTTCCCGCTCATAAACGGACTAACCATAATGGTAGAAGATTAGTTGAACTATGTTCGCAGTTTAATCTAAAAATAATGTCAACCCATTTTAAAAAGAAAATAACAAAACAAAAAACCTGGAAGAGCCCAAACACGTAATTGGGTGAATTTCAAATTGACCATGTTGCCATTTCGTAAACCATTATAAAGATATTTTGAACGTTCAAGTCAGGAAAGGAGTTAATATAGCCACGGATCACTACTTGAGTAGAATCAAACTTAGCTTAAAACCTCGAAAACTTATTCAAACGAGACTATTAATACCAAAGTTCGACCCAACGAAAATAAAATCAGCCCTAACAGAAGAGCCTGATAAACAACCGGCACAGAACTCGCAAGAATTGAAACAAAAAATTATTAAAGCAGCTTTAAAGTTGGTCCCTTTACAAAAACGTAGAAAGCATCCGTGGTCGGATGAAGTTTGCGAGCAAACAGTATTAAGCCTTAGTAAAGCATTCAAAGATTAGAACACTCAAAAAACAGCAATAAACATCATCATCTTTTTGGAAGTGAGAAAAGAAACGTCGAAGCTAATTAGACAAACTAAAAGAAAATATGAAAACAATCAACTTAATGAAATAGAAAAAGATTTCCAAAAAAATAACGCCCGAAACTTTTACAAAACATTTAAAACTAAATTAACAGGCTATCAACCCCAAAGTCTTTGCTTCCAAAAGGAAAACAGACAATTAGCTATAAATAACCATGATAATTGTAAAGAACTTGCGAAATATTCTGAACAAATACTAAACTGTCCTGAGCCTTTAAACAAATTACCAACACTAAATCCTAAACAAACAAACCCAGATGCATTACCATCGAATGAAGATGAAATAATTAGGCAATTCACGCGGCTTAAAAATAACAAAGCTTCTGGTTAAGATGGAATCACTGTTGAACTTTTGAAATCCGCTGGTCCAGGTACAATCAAGGAAATAACCAAAATTGTACAAGAAATTTGGCGAACCGAACGGATTCCGGAAGATTGGAAAGATGCTCTAATCCATCCTCTACACAAGAAAGGAGATAGAACGGACGTAAACAACTATAGAGGGATATCTCTTCTCCCAGTTTGTTAGAAGATTCTATCTCAATGTCTACTAGACAGAGCACAGGAACAGTTAGAACCTAAAATTCCGGGCATATCCTGCCCTGAACAATAAAAATAAAAATCTGGTCTGTACTTTTGTGGATTTCAAAAAAGCATATGATTCTATTGACCACGAATCTTTATTCTGAATCTTGAAAGAACAAGGACTAGAACTGAAAACGCTGGCAATTATTAAAGCAACATTAACTAACACAAGGCCAAAAGTTAAATTCATGGGTGACATCTCAGGGCCTTTCGAAATTAAAACTGGAGTGAGACAAGGGGATGGACTCTCGCTACTATTATTTAATTGTATTCTAGAAAAATTAATACAGGAGTGGAGTGAAAAAAAGTCGCCCCTGAATATTGACCATCCCATTAAACTGGGTAGAACCAACATCAAAACTGATTGTCTGGCATTTGCTGATGATCTAGCAATTTTGGCTCAAGATGTATTAACGGTACAGAAACAGATTGAAATCCTAAAAGAAACAGCAGAAAAGGTAAGACTCCAAATTTCCTTTGAAAAGACACAATATATGACCTGCAACAGACTAAGAACACCATTTCTAAAAACAAAATATGGTAACATCAGACGAGTTTCTCAGTTCAAATATTTGGGTGAAATAATCATGAAAAATGGGTTGGAAAAAGCGGCCAATAAGGGTAGATGTCAAAAAATGGAAACGGCATTGAGACTTACACAAAATATTTACAATAAAAAATGCCTATCTAAAAACACAAAACTGAGACATTACAACACAGTTATTAAGCCAGAATGTCTATATGGGGCAGAAACGCTCATTTTGAATAGAAAGAGAGACATTGAGGACATTGAAAAAAAGGAAAGAAAAATCATAATAAAAATCTTAGTCCCCAAACAAATAAATACAACATATCGACTTCGAGAAAGCCAAGAAATCAAACAGTACACAGATATACATAGCGATATGAGAAAAAGAAGACTAAAGTTTTACGGACACATAAAACGGATGAATTCGAGTAGGCTAATTAGACAAATAGTCGAATTTTATGAAAATAGGAGTAGAGCTAAAGTAGAAATAATTAAATGGATTGCTGCAATTAAAGAGGACCTAAGATTAGCAAATATTACACAAAGTGAAATTCAGGATACAGGCTGTTTCAGACGTAATGTTTTGACGTTAGGAAGGTTGGTCAGAGAGAAAAATGTAGGAAGACTGAAACAACTTGGTCTGACGAAAGGAAAAAAAAAGCTCACAGCGAAGGAATGAAATTAGTATGGGCGCAAAGGAAGGCTAACACAACAAATGCCTCTAATTGCACTTCGCGTGGTCCACCAGGGATATATATATATATATATATATATATATATATATATATATATATATATATATATATATATATATATATATATGGAAAATAATTTAGGGAAGTATATGAAACTAATAGAAAAGTAAATCCATTTTCGACCTAAAAAACAGAATTTCATTTCTATATAATATTATCTGACTTTTCTGACATATGTGACTGGCACATGAAAATGTCAATATTTGATATTATCATATTTTGAATAATTAATATTAAAATTCACAAATTTAACATTCGTTAATCTGATAATTTTCTAAACAGTAATTTTAACGATAATTTTACGATAATTGCAAAGTCCATTTATCATGAACAGACCATTTTTTATATACAAACTAGAAACAATGTTTCAAAATATTTGTTTCTGTATTTTATAAACATATGGTGCTTCAGATACAAGGGTCTCTTAATTTGAGGTTGATATACAGGCTTCAACACGAAATCATGCGTGTCACTTGATATGCGCAATTTGTATCAGCTGCTTTGTTGAATATTCATCAAATATTAAATATTGTACATGCAGAGAACCTGCATGTTGCAGAGGAAATTAACGAGAAGTTAAATTATAACTGTTCGATAAAGGGAATAGGGTGTACTTCTAATTGTTGGTAAAGGGTTTCCATTAATAACCAAATGATATTATTTTTTATTTATTTATTATTATGTTCCTTTATATCTTTTCTTCCCAGCTAAGCTGGATTTTAAATAAAGTGCGGGCCGTAGCCAAAACAACTTCATTCTTCCAAAAATTTTCGGGCGATGCGAGTGATATTAAGGATTATCGCCCTCTGCATTATTTTAAACAGATTTTCTTCTAGCCCCAGAAATTTGATGTTATTTTTCAGATTCTTTGGTATAATGCCGGTTTTTGAAATTATCAATGGCATAATATGGAACTGGTTCAACTTCCATATACGTTTTATTTCAAACTTGAGGTCTGTATATTTTTGGGCTTTTTCTTCAGCCGTCTTTTGAATGTTGTGTGTGTTTGGAACAGCTATGTCGCTTAGGAATGCTGTTTTCTTCTTTTTATCCAGCAATATAATATCTGGCCTAATACAGTGAACGGTTTTTACCGTTATTATTGTTCGGTCGTAATATAACCTGAAATCGGCTGAATTTAGTACCGCCTCTGGAGTATATATATATAATAAGGAACTCGCTCTATTATAAGGTTATTCCTTCTTGCAAGCTCCTGGTGAACTATACTGGCCACCTGATTATGACGGTGAAGATAGTCCGTCTGGGAGAGTCTACCACATGCTCCTACAATATGTTGGATAGTCTCAGGCTTTTCGTGGCATTTTCTACACGTATTATTTGATTCTCGTGCATCCTTAATGATTTATTTTTGGTAGTTCTTAGTGTGCACGACCTGATTCTGAATTGCACACATAAACCCTTCAGTCTCCGGAAAAAGACCTCTCCATGTCAACCGGGGTTTCGACGCACTTTTGTCGACTTCATGACGGTCAAGATCATGGGGGTGTCTATCATGTAGAGACATATTTTTCCACTCTTGTATAATTGTTCCAGTTGTCTGAATGCTCTCATTTTGTCGTTCCATTTGTTTAAGATTCAGAGGTGCATAATTATCATCAGCCAAACACACGCTGGCATATAGCGGGCATTCGATAATTCTTTTATGGAAATATGTTCTTAAACTGGATATTTGTTTTTCATGTAGGTTACATATATTTATAATTCCTCTCCCTCCTTCAATTCTTGGTAAAGTAAGTCGTTTTTTTCTACTGTGCGGATGGTGTTTCCTATGTTTCGTTAGTGTAGTTCTAATCATTCGTTGTAGCCTTTCGATATCTATGTTTGATCAAGATATAATTCCAAACGAATATGTCAAGGCTGTTATAACAGAAGTCTTTATAGCTTTTACTATATTTCTATTGTCTAAGTCAGACCTGCATATGCTTTCAAGTCTGGACGTGAATTCTTTAGTCAATATTTCCTTAATGAGTTTATGCTCGACTTTCTTGGACTGTTGTATTCCCAGATATTTATATACTTCGTCCTCCTGCATTGGCCTTATATATTCTTATTATGCAGTGACAAACCCTGTCATCTGTAACTTAGATCCTCTCTTTATGTTAATGGTTCAGCATTTATCTAATCCAAAGTGCATGATAATATCAGTTGTAACTTTCTCCACAACCTGAATGTGTTGTCGCAATTTCGGTGGTGATGATGCATACAATTTTAAATCATCCACGTACAGCAGGTGTGATACATTTTGGTTTTGGAATTTGTATCCGATTTGCGTTCTTTTAATCAGATTAGAGAGTGGATTCAGTGCCAGATCCTCACGATACAACCTATACAATATACAATACAATAATTTTCAATACAATACCATACAGCATGTATGTCTAGATCCTACGCTAATATAATAAAAATACTGACCTGCAACCCACCAAGCACTGATTGTGTATGGATCAAACTCAAGAAAAGAAAATAGAAATTTTAGAAAAAGAGAAACCATCACAATATTCAGTACAGGCATTCACATTGTTTGAAATAAGAACAAGAGGATGAAAAAGGACACACCCCCACCCTATATATTATATTAAGGCTCAAGAATAAGCGAAATCAATTCAGCCATGCTCACAAACACTGACCTGAATGAGGCGCTCACAATTTATTTATATTTTACTTATATGCCAGATAACTGGTGTTCTTCTTCACAATGTTATCTCTCATGTTTTCCGGCAAAAGGTTAAATAACCGACGGAACCGAGGACTTTTTCGCTCCAGTTTTTTTAGGAATGAAATGTTTAAAACAGTCGCACCACCAGCCCTTGTGTCATAATGAATGTGTTGCTTATAGGTGTACCCCGGAGAGCTAAGATGTTTATATAGTAGAGCAGCTATCGCCACATAATACTGGCATTTTAAAGAAAGAATTTTCGGTTTAATAAAAAGTTCCCTACTCGGGTGGTCCCACGGTTTTCTGCACATTATCCTTGGAAATATTTTTTGCATTCTCTCAATCCACTCAAGGTGGCTGTTGTATACGCCACCTCAGGCAACAGTTCCATATGTTAAAATAGAATTAGCAAGAGCGTAGTATATATATCAAATGACTGATCAACAAACAAACAATCTGATCCTTTTCTACATTGGACCATCAAAACATAGAGCCTTTTCTTTATATTGAGTATATGAGATTTTCAAGAAAGTAGCTCATCCAAAGTAACACCAAGATACTTAACTGCAGCAGACTGTTTCACCTCTATACCAGGTGTCCCATTAAGGATGGATCGCGGCCGTATCTTGAAAACTATTTATCCCACAGCTTTGGGGAAAAAAAATTGTACTAAAAATGATCATGAGAAATTCACCCAAAATATTTTTAAGCTTCTGAAACGACCGCAAGAGAGCGTGACGAGCTAAACATTTTTAAAAATTTTTTTTTTGTGTGTATTTTCAAGTGTTAACCGAGTAAGAAAAATTCTCAGTTATATTTAGCAAACTGTCTCCTACAACTTTGTTTTATGACATTTTGTCGTAACTTCGCGAATAAAGAAGTGGGGGAGAGTTTGACCTATTTCGATAAAAAGTCGTCTAATGCCCGTTTGCCTAAACCGATTTTCCTCAATTTGGATTCATTTAAAAGGCAATTGCTGGGACAATCAGATAATCTGGGAGATAAATTATTTAGTTTATAAATGAAACCGCGAGGTGGCGTTACATTCAGCAATAGTTTTTTGAAGTTTTGTTCAGTTTTTTCAAATGGAATGGTACAGCTTTTATTACATGGCTAGAAAGGTAATTTAAAGAGAAATCATCCAGTGAAAACCCGAAATCGATATGTCTGACATGTCAAGAGATATTTCGATTTTTCTGAAAAAATCAGTTATTATTTCACTACTACCTGCATTAAGTTAAAAAAATATTGACCTAATGTTTGCATTCCTTCACACTTTACACAGGCTTAGGACTGGTCCAAATTCTTCGTGCCATATTAATTTGGAGCGTGTTTAAAGGCCAACGGGCCAACAACGAAGATAATAATAATAACAACAGTCAAATAAAATTAACAGCACAACAGCCTAATAATTAACAGAATCTGAACTTTAACGCCTTTCTAAATGTTCAAAATACCTTCCATCCTAACAAATGCAAAGATTTATTTTTCGACGAGTACTAAAAACGGCAGCTTCAATTTCCGCTCTTGAAATGCTGGCTATTGAATTTTGAATTATTTCAATCATGTTTTCTCGTGTGGTAGGACGAGTTTGAAAAACAAGGTCTTTTAGTCTTCCCCACAAGTAAAAATTGAGGATTGTCAAATCCGGTGAGCGCGCCGGCCACGAAAATAAACTACCCCGTCCTATCCAACGATTTGGAAACGAAGCATCCAAGAAGTTTCGAACCACCTGCGAGAAGTGAGCAGGGCATCCATCATACTGGTACCACATTTGTCTCGTTGTTTCCAACGAAACATCTTCCATTAGTTCTGGCAGTCCATTTTGTAAAAAATTTAAATATGTTTCACTATTCAAATGTCCATTAAAAATAAAGGGACCAATAATTTTGTCTCCCAAAACACCACACCATACGTTCACACTCCATCTATTTTGGTGGTTGATTTCTAACATCCAGTGTGGATTAGCAACTGCCCAGTAGGGCATATTATGTAAGTTAACGCCTCCATCACTGCTAAAAGTAGCTTCATCAGTCCATAGTATGCGTTTTAAGAATTGTTTATTTCCACTACACATATTTTTTAACCAGTGACAATAGTCTAACCGTCTGTCGAAATCGTTATCCAAAAGGGATTGGTGTAAGACAACATGATAGGGGTGCAGCTTGTGATCTCTTAAGATTCGATGAACGGATATCTTGCTAACACCTAATTCTTCAGATATTTGTCTGATACTTAAATGGGGGTTGGTTTCAACATAAGCTAGAACATTTACGACATTATCTCCATTACGAATCGAACGTAACCTGGTGCGGACTAGATCTGGATGCACAATTCCAGTTTCTCGTAAGCGTCTTGCTAGACGTGTAAACACCTTCTTCGAATAATGCCTTCTTTCGGGATATTGACTTGCATATTGCCGCTCTGCAATACATGAATTTTCAAAACATTAGAAATACACCGCCAACATGTCATAGGCCTCGTTATTCGTAAAAGGCATTGTTAGATATTATTATAATAATTATTAATAATCAATAAATGCAATGTTGAAAATGTAATGCATTTCAAAACTGACAAGTTAATTTGACTGTTTTTCTTTGTTTCCATGGTTCCCTTCTTACACTCTTTGTATAATGTATCTAAGGATTACATGCGTTTATTTGGAAACCCGAAAACGCATAATTTCATTCATCCATTCATTTAGTTTAAAAGAAAGAGTAGGTATATTTATTAATGACTGATTTCAATATTCTGTCAAGTAGTATTTAAGCATCACAAAAGAGAAAATACAACAATTGGGGAAAGGCATTTTTTCCACTTATGTAATTAAATTAGAAAATATTATCAAGGTCAGGATTAGAACATTTATGATAATTGATACTGATTAGATAATTTTATTTTTTAAATAAAATTGTTGCGGTTGCGATTGCGACCTAAATATTAAGATCAATTTTTAATTTAATATTACGGTAAAAATTAAAACTAACTGATTTTTTTCAGAAAAATCGAAATATCTCTTGACATGTCAGAGATATCGATTTCGGGTTTTCACTGGACGATTCCTTTTTAAATTACCTTTCTTGCCATGTAGTAGAAGCTGTACCATTCCATTTGAAAAAACTGAACAAAACTTCAAAAAAACCATTGTTGAATGTAACGCCATCTCGCGGTTTCATTTATAAACTAAATAATTTATCTCCCAGATTATCTGATTGTCCCAGCAATTGCCTTTTAAATGAATCAAAATTGAGAAAAATCGGTTTAGGCAAACGGACATTAGACGACTTTTTATCTAAATAGGTAAAACTCCCCCCACTTCTTTATTCGCGAAGTTACGACAAAATGTCATAAAACAAAGTTGTAGGAGACAGTTTGCTAATTATTACCGAGAATTTTTCTTACTCGGTTAACACTTGAAAATACACAAAAAAAAATAATTTTTAAAAATGTTTAGCTCGTCACGCCCTCTTGCGGTCGTTTCAGAAGCTTAAAAATATTTTGTGTGAATTTCTCATGATCATTTTTAGTACAATTTTTTTTCTCCCAAAGCTGTGGGATAAATAGTTTTCAAGATACGGCCGCGATCCATCCTTAATGGGACACCTGTTACAATCCAATGATGCATCTCTACATTTTAAATGATGCCATTAAATAGGTCAATCAGAGTGCTAGGGTTTCTGAAGTGCAAAATTAAACATCCTATCCTATTCATGTTTACGAGCATTTTATTTCCAACAAACCAGCTTTTCAATATTTTGAAATCGATTTGAATATTTTGCAGCACTTTTAATTTTGTATCCCCTGCGTATAGCAGGACTGTGTCATCCGCAAATGTAAAGAGGTGGTTCTTTATTCTTAAGGAACTAAGGTCATTTATATAAATTATGAATAATATTGAGCCTTACACAATACCCTGAGAGACTCCACACAAAACTGATCTCTCTGTGCTTTTATACCCATTCACTTTAACAATCTGAGTTTGTCCAGATAAATAACTATAGAACCACTTGCAAATAGTTCCCCTTGTCCCTGATGCTTCCAGCTTTTCTAATAAAATAGAATGCGACACAGTATCAAAGGCCTTACTAATATCAAAAAAAAAAATCCACTTATATATGTTCCTTCATTTAGGTTTTTACACAAGTAACTGGTAAGCCGAAACAAAGCTGGATTTGTTTCCAGGCCCTTCCTAAAGCCGTATTGAGTTTCTGCAAGAAACTTTATTTAGTCTAAATAATTAATTAATTGTTGTACTATAAATTTTTCAAAAACTTTTGGTGTTACTGGCAAAATCAACAGCAAATAACTCTCGCAGATCGAACTGTTACCGCCTTTAAAAACTGACACAAGCTCAGCTTTTTTAAATTGACAAGGATATTCTCCTGTTGAAATTGATATTTTAAACATATAAGTCACTAAACTTGAAGAGATTTACCACTAAACACCAAAACACTTTTTTTGAACTGCTCGACGCACGTTTCGCTAACCATGTTGGCATCATCAGGAGATGATTTAATCATGCATGTGAAAGCATTCAAATAGAAAAATGAAAGAAAATCATGAACCGAGATAAAGGACCGATTCCTTTCAGTCAACTTTTTTAATTATTAATGTAAGTCTTAGTACACTTCACGGTTCATGATTTTTAATTAGATTAAATCATCTCCTGATGCTTCGTTAGGTATGGTTTTCATATAAATAGAACATAGTTTAGTTTTAGAATTAGATTAAATCATTTCCTGATGATGCTAACATGGTTAGCGAAACGTGCGTCGAGCAGTTCAAAAAAGTGTTTTCGTGTTTAGTGGTAAATCTCTTCAAATTTAGTGTTTCACACCAAAGATTCCGATAGAAGAATTGATATAAGCCACTATTTGAAATGTCATCGTGGCCATATACTCAGCGAAAAAAGTCTATAAACACCTGTAGTGAAATTGAAACATACCTTTCTATTGGGAGAACTAAACGTGAAATGTTAAAAGTGATTAATAACACAACATCGTGTAACAATAAACTTTATTGTATACACAAAACATTCGATAGAAATAAAACTGTATAATGTAAACACTAATAATTTCAAAACAAAAAACTATGCAAAAAAAGTCTCTGAACACGTTATTTTTCAAAACTGTTATAAACAAAGATATTATTTAAATTTTATTTGAATAGCCTGTTGGTCCTTCCTTACTTTCTACAACAGGCAATAAATGGTTTTACATTGAATAAACTAATTTTTTTTGTTACATCTGGCCTCATATGAGTCCATTCCTGTAAAATTTCTTCTCTAAGGTGCTGTTTGTTTTTAATCTTTTTCTTTTTAAGTTCTCTTCTAATATAGTGCCACAAATGATCGATAGGGTTCAAATCTGGAGATTGGGTTGGTGTCCGGAGCTATCTAGGTGCATTGTACAACAGCAATTCCTATGTTTTTCGAGCCATATGCGTGGGGTCGTTCTTGTTGGAAACGGATTTTTTACACCCAATTTAATTGCACAGTCCTTTAAATTATTTTTTAGTGTATTGATTTACATGTATTGAGACATTAACCGATCAATTATGCGCAAATTTCCAAATCCTGCAGCTTCCATACAACCCCAAATGAGTACCCCGCCGCCCCCATGTTTGACCGTTGGTACAATATTTTTTAGTTTTAACACAATTTTTTCCTTTCATCCGACCCTTAGACATGAAATTTGCTTTCGATAGAGAATATAACAGTTTCCCAAAATCCTTCTGGCTTACTCTTTAGCAAACTCTTTTTGTTTTCTTGTTCTGCTTGCTTATGCATGGCTTCTTCTTAGTCGTTCGTCTATGCAACCGTCGCTTTTTAATAATATGGACTGTTTGGTGCGTTACTGATACATGATAATCTTCATTAAGGGTATCTGCAATTTCGGTGGTACTTGTAGATGGATTGGTGTTGACTTATTTAATGACTGCACGCTTTTCGATGTTGTTTAATTTTTCTGGCTGCCCTGAATGAGGTCTATTGCCGTCTATCTTATTTGGGTTTGGTAGGAAACAATGTTTAGTAAGGGTTTAAAAGTTTTTCTAAAATAAGTGTTATTTTGTTAATATTCCATATAGTGTCCCACTAGATACTTTGAAATTCCCTGTTTAAATAAAATTTACAATATTAGAAAAATATCATGTCTCATCATGACAAAGCATTTATGATTTAAAAATACTATTCTCCAAATATCCTCCTCGCCCGTTTCTGCCGTTTATATTTACATTATTTTATTATTTCTTAATTGCGGTTCAATTCCATCAATAACTAGGCGCATGTTTCACTTCAGGTCATTAATCGTCTGCAGATTGTTAGGCTAGACTTTGTCCTTGAGGAAACCCCACAGGAAAAAGGCAAGATTGTGAGATCGAGTGAGTGATTAGTTCGCATGATTTTGCAAGCCACTGAATATCACCATTTCAAGAAATGACGCGACCAGGAAAACCTGTCCGTAATAAATCCAACGTTTCCCACGCCATATGGCGTAATCTTGTTGAAGGAACATACTGTTAAGGTTTATATTGATATATGGTCATCGACATTTACTATTTTACTATCGTCATTTTCATGAAAAAATGGCCCTATAAATTCATCTGCAATCACTCGAGGCTTTTGACTTCCCCCAATCCTACAATGTTGCTTATTCACATAACCTGGAAGGAGGACCTGGACCTGGTGAGGAGGAAAACATAATTTTATTGCAAAATTCTGTGTTATTGAAATTAAATTATTGAAAAATCTCGACAAAGCGTTGAATCTGTCGGGCTATTAAAGTAGGAAATATGAGATGGCTTCATTATTTCTTGAAGACAACATAACCTATATGCATATTGTTGCTATGTTGTGTTAATTAAAGATTTAAGGTGATCGGCTTCCATAAGTAATAGTAGCGCCTCATGTAAAACTTGTACCAGTTGGGGTACATGTCACCTAACATCGAACTAAAGTTGTTAGGCCTTCGACAGCCATCATAACCTAATTAGAGTTGGACTTTTTCACTGAATACGTCATTCAATGCCTCAATATTGTCGTTCTCTAGACTATTGTAATTGTTGTCGGCAATGCTAAATGGTCAGAAGTGTCACAATAGTTCGGGTGACCTTATTCATCGGTAAATTTCACATATACGGATGGATGATGGGCCATGGTGGTCGCGTAGACTAATCATTCGCCTGACAACCCAAGGGTGTTCGGTTCGAATCTTGGTTTGGTTATGAATGTTTGTCTAGTATAGTTATGGATTAGATACATTCATAAATAATACCAAATAGTTAACGAAACTTGAAGTTTAAAAAAAAAAATTAAAGAATATTTAGGTATGGTTCCTGTACTTCTAACTACCCATCAATCACAGATCGGGTTTTCAAAAATCGCCTTGAACTTTTAAATATGAACTGTGCTCATTGCACATTAAATGATTATTGTGGTTCTTATTCGAATATGGCTGTTTGTTATGGCAAATTTTAGCAGCCTAATTTTGCTTAGTGCAATAGCCATCTTAGTTCACTAATTTTGAATCTTATTTGTGTTTAAATTCATTAAATTGATGATAAATTTTACCTAATTTTGATTTAGCTATTTAAACATGAGAAAAACTAAGCAGTAAACCTTTAGAAAGTCGAAAGAAAAAACAAATGGAAATGGAACAAAGGGACTTCATTCATAAATGCACTTAAAAAGGATTCGATGAAGGAGCACGTTGAACAGTTTATGAACTAGTGGAAAGTCCAGTAGTTCATAAACTGTTCAACTGTACAATAAAAATAACCTACAATAAAAACGCATTTAGAAAACATTGCAATCAGATAATTCCGTTTTTCAGTTACACCACAAGAGATGCCGTAATTTTGAAATTTTGTGGAGGAGGAGAAGCGGTGCCAGAAACGATATCTAGCGGACACGAGCTTTTAGTGGAGTTTTCCACATCTCCTTATGGGACCTTCTTACAGCCAGCACCTGTACAAAGTTTACACGGGTTCCAATTGGAAGTTGAGGTAAGTGCTCGCTTGTAATACTTTAATAACTTATACATAATATATACATTAGGGTTAGGGATTGTAATTCCGCAGCTCATTCAGTCCGGCGGGATCACGTGGGATCCCGCATCTTTGAAAGTATGTTATAAAATCAAATTGAAACTACAGATTTTTGTGTAAAAATCCACTTTTATTAAACATTTCTTACATTAAGCAACATAATTTTTTTTTCTATTAACTAAGTATAAGTAATTAGTAATCTATTTTCTTAGATTCATCTTTAAATGTTTGGCATAGTTTATTGTTTCATCTCCGAGCCTGCTTCTGAGTGAACTGCAAATATATCCTGATGCTGAAACCGCTCTCTGGGCTTCTACGCTAGTAGGCTGAACCGTCAGGAAATATTCATAGGCGAGCGTCAGGTACTCTCCTCTGATACCATCGGATTCAAAGAACGTCATTTCTTTCCCTCAAAATTTTCTCAAAGTCCTTTTGCTTGTTGTCTGGCTTTCTTTTAAATATTTCTTTTTCTTGAAGCTGTTTTCCTAATTCTTCTTTTAGCGTTAGAGTAGGATATCTATCAGTAGCAGATGTTCCAGCTATAGGTGTATTTTCCAAGACGTCATCTGCATATGTTTCATTGTCTTGAACTACGACTCTTTCTATTATTTTTTATATTTCTTGGCGTATTGCAACTTTTCCTGATATGAAGAATGTACTACGATCTGTATTTTTGACTTCTTCGTCGTACTTTTTCGGATTTTGCAAATAAATCAAATCTCCTGTTAAATCAGTACGGCGTTGTTGAATACGTTCATATAGAGACTGTGACAACGGGTTACTCAACACCGTGTTCTGTGGTTGCAGTTTATCCAAAATAACTCGAACTGTTGTGTCCGCAGTGATAAGCGTTGACTCTCGCCTACAAAGTGCCTCAAATCCTAATTTAAAAAGCTGTAAGTTAGCAATGAGATCTTTAATTATGAACCACTCATTATGGCTGAATTTAATCTCAGATTCAATATCAATATCGATTAATGCTTTATCAATACAGTTCTTCAAATTGTAGAAAAACATATTCAAAAGATTATTCCAGCGAGGACGGCAGTCTAATATCAATGCTAATTCTTTTTTAGGGCCTTCTTGTTCCTTCACATATTTTTGTAAGACGTCATTTTTAGTTGGTGACCGCTTAAAAATCTTGACCACTTTCTGTACTTTCTTCAATAGATCGTCATATGTTGTAGAAATCATTTCAAGTGGCGGTGAATTTATATTTAGTCACACACTGTTCATTGGCGTCCATATCATCGTTATCATCATTATCAGATTTCTTCGTAAATGCTGCTGCTGGACATTCTGATATTAAAGAGTTGCTTTTCTTATACAGTTCATCAACTACCACTAGTTGTAAGCCGTGTGTAAAACAAAGCTGCTGGGAACAACGCAACAGTCTGTCAACCTTCACCATCACAGTAGCGCCGTCCGTTGTAATTGCGATAATATCTGTGTCTAAGTCTAGACCAAAACTCGTGAGGCGTTCTTTCACCAAGCTAATGCAATGTCCTGCGGTAGCCGAGCCATGTATACGGACCAAACCCAGATTAAAATGTTTTTTTTTCTGATGGACGTTGATATTTAAGTATCGATGATTCTTTTGTGATGTCCATTCGTCAAATGTGAGTGAAAATCTCTGTTTTCCTTTCTTGAGACGTTCAAATTCAATAATCATGTCAGCTTTAACTATGTTACAAAAATTTGTTACGATAGATCGTATTGTATTTGGCGAATTGGGTAGTTTGTGACCGCTTTTAGAAAATAAATTTCTTAAATCCGTAGATGTGCAAAAGCAACTTAAGGTGAATCCGTCTTTACATACCATCCTAGAGATCATTTTGTCCATGGGGTTTTCTTTGATAAGAAAACTGTCCATTGTTTTGGGTTTCTTCTTTGGTACTACTGGTAAGGATTCTTCTCCAGTGTCATCGTTTCGAGAACCGATATCGATATTGTGTTTAGTCTTCAAATGTATTTTCAAGCCTTTGGTAGAACGTTGAGTAATTTTTAGTTCAGCTGAATACAGAAGACATTCGCCACCTTTGTCATTTTTCTTGAAATAACGCCACAGACCTTTTCCAAGTTGGCTGATATCGCCATCGCCGTCGCCTTTATTCTCTTTCTCGGGATTCTCAGTTTCAATGGACTTAGACATGATTCATTTACTCGTTACTTGCAAATAATAAATAAAGTTTAATGTAAGTATAGATTTAGATTCATTTATTAAATTTTTACACCGTGCTCTACTACTTTCTCACACCCCACACGAGTAATCCGCTTCACTGTCATCGATAACAATATCCAAAAAACATTATTAACAAAAACAAAAACTACTGTGTTAAAATGTTTCACGCAACAGTACGACATTATATTGTTATTTACGACACACACAATCTGATTTTAAAATAGCACAGAACAAAACTAAATCAAAAAAATTAAAATTTAGGTACATTTTAGTCAGGTAAATTCAAGTTCATTTTTTTGAGAAAATCGCAATTTTTGTAAGTATCTCTTAAAGTATACGGATTTGAGAAAAATATATAGAATTTTATAGGAAATTAAATTCTCTACAACAAATTTCCTTTCCATTTTCTTCATAAAATTCATATTTATGGAGATATTCTCAATAATAAATTCATTAACTTCATATAGCCAACATTTTTAGACCGACAAACTCATTTTTGCTGAAAGATAAAAAAAATTGTAACGTTTTTAGGTCTTAAAATGTTGGCTATATGGAGTTAATGAATTTATTATTGATATATTTCCATAAATAGGAATTTTATGAAGAAATTGGAAAGGACCTTTTTTGTAGAGGATTTAATTTCCTACAAAAGTACTTCTATATATTTTTCTCAAATCCGTATACTTTAAGAGATACTTACAAAAAGACATTTTTTTGAGTTAACAAAGGGGACATATTTAATATTTGAAGTACCAAGTTCAAAAGAAGTTCCATCAGGCCAATCTTTCTTATTGTAATGTTGTTTTGTTGTCCTACTCTCTCATAGACACAAAAAAACCTTAAAGTCCTAGTAATATACCTGCTACTTTTAAATCCCCACAAATATCTGACTGATATTGTTAATACATGGTCCGACAAGGAGATATGGTGTTTTTGAAAAAAATGGCAAACTCTTATTTATAAACGAATATCAAAATGTATTGCTTTTATATATTAGTGCTATATTGCCTTTAAAGTATACATAACACAGTCAGGTGCTAAAAATCACATCAGTTAAATGGCGTCCATTGTTGTCGAGGCATTCTTGTAGACGGGTAGCAGAATCGCCCATAATCCTTTCGAGAATGGCATGAGGAATCCTTTCAATTTCGCGCGTTATAGTTTCGAAAAAAGCTCGCTGTTTGTCTATGTAAGCTTTGGATTTTAAGTAGCCCCATAAAAAGTAGTCACAAGCTGAAAAGTCTGGTGACCGAGGTGGCCATTCCACAATCCCACTCAACAAAGTGAGTATTTAACGCGATTTAGTATGGTTGCTAAGTTATAGGTTTATTTCGTTGTTACTAAATGGCCTAAAGGAATAGATGGATTTTTGTTTCCATTATGAAGCAAGACTGCTTTTAGGCTGTATTTCGACAAACCTATGAAAATACGACACTCGGAGAGTACGTGTTCCATATTAAGTTCATTCATAAAACAATCAATATTACAACAGACAAAAAGCGATCCTTCTATTTTATAAAAACTTGAAAATGTTACATTCCGTTTAAGGTAAAGTGAAACACTTGCATTTTGATCTAACAGTTTCCACTGTTGAAGTCTGGAACCAAGAAGTTCCGATTTTTGTTTTGATAATCTCAGGTCACGTACCAAATCATTTAATTTATCCTGAGTTATTAAGTGAGATTCACTGGTAATTGTTAAACATGTTGGGTCACAACTGGTGTTCTCAGGAAGTTGTGGATCAGATCCTGATGAGGAGTTATAATCACCGGGAAACATGTTGTGCAAGTTTAAAGTTTAAAGGCGCAATCGGTACCGGTAGTTTCTGGCTATGAGGAACTGGCCTAAGTGGCGAAGGCAAATTTGTATACTGAATTTTGTCCCTTTGCTTTTTTGAAATTCCCTCTTGTTTAGCAATACCAAAGTAGCAATTACTTACATGATCAGTATGTTCTCTCCATAACATAGGAGCAGCAAACGCGATTCTTGCGATACATTCACTGCGCTAAATTTACGTGACAACTTACACAGTAAACATGAGGAGCCCAACTGTTATCTTGAACTTCAATTTGACACTTAATTCATAAAAGATAGGCTTTTTTGACTTCCTCGAATATAGATCTAACTTGTAACTTTAAAATAAATTGTCCACTTTTGCGCCCATACTAATTTCATTCCTTCGCTATGAGCTTTTTTCCTTTCGTCAGACCAAGTTGTTCCAGTCTTCCTATATTTTTCTCTCTGGCCAACCTTCCAAACGTTAACCTTGTGTCTGAAACAGCCTCTATCCTGAATTTCATTTTGTGTAATATTTGCTGATCTTAGGTCCTCTTTAATTGCAGAATTTAATTATTTATTATTTATCCATTATTATATTTTTACATTATCCATTTAATTATTTCTACTTTAGCTCTACTCTTATTTTCATAAAATTCGACTATTTGCCTAGTTAGCCTACTCGGATTCATCCGTTTTATGTGTCCGTAAAACTTAAGTCTTCTTTTTCTCATATCGCTATATATATCTGTGTATTGTTTGATTTCTTGGTTTTCTCAAAGTCGATATGTTGTGCTATTTATTCGTTTGGCCTAGGATTTTTTTTATGATTTTGCTTTCCTTCTTTTCAATGTCCTCGATGTCTCTCTTTCTATTCAAAATCAAGCGTTTCTGTTCCATATAGACGTTCTGGCTTAATAACTGTGTTGTAATGTCTTAGTTTTGTATTTTTAGATAGGCATTTTTGTTGTAAATATTTTGTGTCTCAAACCCGCTTCCATTTTTTGACATCTACCCTTATTGACCGCTTTTTTCAACCCATTTTCGATGATTTTTTCACCCAACTATTTAAATTGAGAGACTCGTCTGATGTTACCATATTTTGTTTGTAGAAATGGTGTTGTTAGTCTGTTGCAGGTCATGGATTGTGTCTTATCAAAGGAAATTTGGAGTTCTACCTTTTGTGTTGTTTCTTTTAGGATTTCAATCTGTTTCTGTGCCATTAATACATCTTGAGCCAAAATTGCTAGATCATCAGCAAACGCCAGACAATCAATTTTGATGTTGGTTCTCCCCAATTTAATGGGCTGGTCAATATTCATGGCCGACTTTTTTTCACGCCACTCCTGTATTACTTTTTCTAGAACACAGTTAAATAAGATTGGCCAGAGTCCATCCCCTTGTCTCACTCCAGTTTTAATTTCGAAGGCCTCTGAGATGTCACCCATGAATTTAACTTTTGACCTTGTGTTAGTTAATGTTGCTTTAGTAATTGCCAGCGTTTTCAGATATAGTCCTTGTTCTTTCATGATTCGGAATAAAGTACGGACGAGATTTTTATTATACAGTTTTTAATGTCTTAGGATCAACTTTAGATTCAGGATCTGTTCAGGGCAGGATCTTCCCGGTCGAAAACCTGCTTGATATTCACTAATTTTAGGTTTTAACTCTCCCTGTGCTCTGTCTAGTAGACATTGAGATAGAATCTTGTAACAAATTGGGAGAAGAGATATTCCTCTACAGTTGTTTACATCCGTTCTATCTCCTTTCTTGTGTAGTGGATGGATTAAAGCATCTTTCCAATCTTCCGGAATCCGTTCGGTTCTCCAAACTTCCTGTAGAATTTTGGTTATTTCCTTGATTGTACCTGGACCAGCGGATTTCAAAAGTTCAGCAGTGATTCCATCTTCACTGGAAGCTTTGTTTTTTTTAAGCCGCTTGATTTGCGTAATTATTTCATCTGCATTCGGTGGTAATGAATCTGAGTCTGTTTGTTTAGGGTTTGGAGTTGGAAAAATTGTTTAAAGGCCCAGGACAGTTTAGTATTTGTTCAAAATATTTCGCAAGTTCTTTGCAATTGTCTTGGTTATTTAGAGCTAATCGTCCGTTTTCCTCTTGGAAGCAAAAACTTTGCAGTTGATAGCCTGTTAATTTAGTTTTATATGTTTTGTAAAAGTTTCGGGTGTTATTTTTTTTGGAAATCTTTTTCTATTTCATTAAGTTGATTGTTTTCATATTTTCTTTTAGTTTGTTTAATTAGCTTCGATGTTTCTTTTCTTACCTCCAAAAATATTTTATAATTTACCGCTGTTTTTTGACTGTTCCAATTTTTAAATGCTTTACTTCGGCTTAATACTGCTTGCTCGCAAACTTCATTCCACCACGGATGTTTTCTACGTTTTTCTAAAGGGACCAACTTTAAGAGTTTTAGTAATTTTTTGTTTCAATTCTTGCCTGTTCTGTGCTGGTTGTTTATCAAGCTCTTCTGTTAGGGCTGGTTTTATTTTCGTTGGGTCGAACTTTGGTATTAGCAGTCTCTTTTAAATAAGTTTTCTAAGTTTTAAGCTAAGTTTGAATCTAGTCAAGTAGTGATCCGTGTCTATGTTAGCTCCTTTCCCGACTTGAACATTCAAAATCTCTTTAAAATTGGGGTATGAAATGGCAACATGGTCAATTTGAAATTCACCCATGTACGTGTTTGGGGACCTCCAGGTCTTTTGTTTTGTTATTTTCTTCTTAAAATGGGTTGACATTATTTTTAGATTAAACTGCGAACATAGTTCAACCAATCTTCTACCATTATGGTTAGTCCATTTATGAGCGGGAAAACTGCCGACTGTTTTCCTGTACTTCTTTTCTTTCCCTAGTGGGGTGTTGAAATCACCCAATAGAATTTTTACATGGTTAGAGGCAATTTTAGAGATAGGCTTTTCCAGAATTTCCCAGGACTTATTTTCTTTTTCAGGAATAGATGTATGTTCTTCGTTAACTGGGAGGTGTGCATTGATTAATGTATAGTTTTTGTTAGCACACTTGAGGGATAGTGTCATAAGTCGATTATTTACTGGCTGGACATTAGGTATAGAACCAAGAATGTTTCTTGAGATAGCGAAAGCAACACCAAGATGTGGTGTATTTTTGAGTATTCTTTTGTCCGTTTTACTTTTAACAAGTCTGTATTTGCCGAATTCTAAGGTATTATCATCTGTCAATCTGGTTTCTTGCAAAGCTAAAATTTGGATTTTTTGCTGATTCAATGTTCGCCCTAATTCGTGTAGTTTTCCTGGACGCAGGAGAGAATTAATATTTACCATTCCAAAGAATGTTTTTGTTTTCGGTTTCAGACGTTGGCCAGAGGTCTCCGACTCCCTCTGAAAGATTTTGCGTTTAAGCCCGGACGCCCCAGAATCCGAAAGTCCGGTTATACCAGCAAAGCTGGCAGAGGATTGTCTATCTCCTGGGGTAATTTTAGAACGTTGTAATTACTAGAACGCTTCATCTTGTACTTTGAATTAATGGTTTGAACCATGACGGTTCAGAGGTTAAGTCTGGAGGGGTTAGTTCCAGAATTTCAATATCAGCCGCAGCAATTGTGTTTTTTATAAAAGTAATGTTTATTGTAGAAGTATTCTGAGGATGGTTGGTTGTTGAACCGAAACGTTAATAAAACAATAAAAAATTAAAACTTATTTACTGACCGAAAGTGCCAATAAATAAATAAATAATAATACTAAACGGTCACGAAAATATATATATTATATATATATATATATATATATATATATATATATATATATATATATATATATATATAAACTTATATGCCTGATTTTGCAAAATCGACGTTTAGACTCGCCATTTTATATATAATCGACCTAAATACTTGACTGAGCTCTAAACGAGACAGAAACAAACTAAACTATAGAAAATAATAAAACTGCCCTTAAAGGTTCGTAGAATACTGTGGAAATACTCCCTCTACGGTATTGTGGTAATTCCTACATTGTCCAGTCCAAATTCAGGTACAGGTCAAATACCCCATGATATAAAAAAGAAGCAGGTACTTAAAATGGGATGTGATAGGACATTTCTGTGAAAGGGTGTTTAAATAACTACCTAAATGAACCGCAGCAAGAGTATTATCGTCAATGTTACAAAAATCTTATCGATCTGTGTAATGTGAAGCAGGATTTTACTTACATATTTCCCTCTAGATCTTTTTTTTGTTTAGATGTATTAATACTTAAATCGATCAATATTCTGGCTACAATCTATTGTCCGACAGTTCTTGGTAGATATTATGAAATATGTCTACATGTCTGTTATAATAATCTAACCCTTTTATCATGAAGTTAAAATTTCCAAAAAGATACTTTTTCTTAGCGTGGTATTTTCACTCTTAGTTCTAACACTCTTATTTAAAACCAAAGCTACTTAAATCTTAATTTGATTTCCGCCAGCATGGCTAATAATACTCTACCGTCGAAAAAGTTTTGTTCCAACAAGAACCAGCAGTAAGTTCCACTGTAACAAGCTGAAACTTTTAACCAGCAATATAAAAACATTTTCGAGAGAAAGGGAGTTTGAGTCTGGTCGACTAAACGTGTAGTTTAATGTAAATTAGTGTTACTCTCTCGAGTTAACGGGATGTTCTTGAATAAAAGAGATGCTTTTAATGCAAAGATAGACTCGGGAATTTACAGATATATACAGGAGATTATCGTAATGATTTTTTAATGTTTATTTAAATAAATCGTGTTAGTTTTAAATGTAAAAATTATACAGAGTATCAGCGAATGTACTTTGGCAAATTTAACCAACGATTCTTTACATTATTTTGAACAAAAAAATGTCTTAATATATGTGTTCAAAATGCAACCATTTCCGTCTAAAATATGTTTAATTTTCTTAACATTAACAATGTCTATTTTCGCCTTGCATAATATGATTCATCGGAATGCAGTTTTTTTCTATCTTGGTCACTTAAGATATTATTTGAAAAGAATAGGGAAAAGTCTAGTATACTGGACCGGCAACTAAATACGTCGGAACACTCTCATATGCATCTAACTTCATTGCGTATCGGCCATATTGTTTTCGTTGTGGCATTAAAGTCTGTGTTTGTTTTGGAAAATCTATTTTTGATATTTTTTAATGTAAATAGACAAGAAAGAAAATAAAAAAACAAACTAAAATGTCTAATAAAACAACAGGGATAAATAAAAAAACAAATCCACAAAATTGTGGAAAAGGATGTAAGTAAGAAAACAAAAAGAGAAAAATCATTAAAATTCAATCCGACGATGAAGAACTTCTAGTTTTGAACGATTGTGATAGCAGTCTAGAATCAGAAGACAAGGACAATGAATGTAAAATGTATTACTATGATAAAGAAGGCCCCAAAGTTGATTGGATACAGTGTGTCCGTTGCCAAATTGGAATCACGAAACTTGTACTCAAAAACCTGACATTTGCGATGATTGTACTAAGTAATGGGCTTAAATAATTATGTTGATTAATACTCAATAAATGCAAAGCCTAATAATTATTTTATTTCATACAACAGACATTTGTAAAAATCTAAAAATATATATTCAAAGTGCGTTAAAAAAAAATGGTTCAAATTACCACATTTTCTCATATGTAATATTTTTATAGCCATTTATTTCATACATAAATTTTCGTTTCAACATAAATTTCGCATATTTTGTTACAACAAAAACGAAAACTTATTACATTATTGTCATTTAATGTTAAAGTTATTAATTAAAAAAAAAGAACGAAAAATTATTAGCATTAATTTTTCAATGCGCACAGTTTAAACAATTCACGTCACATTAAAAAACACACGTTTATTATTCACGTATGGGCCTTGGTGGACCACGTGAAGTACAGTTAGAGGCGTTTATTGATGTTAACCTTTGCGCCCATATCAATTTCATTCTTTCGCTATGATCTTGTTTCCCTTCATCAGACCAAGTTGTTCCAGTCTTCCTACATTTTTCTCTCTGGCCAACCTTCCAAACGTTAACCTTGTGTCTGAAACAGCCTCTATCCTGAATTTCACTTTGAAAAATATTTGCTGATCTTAGGTCCTCTTTAATTGCAGCAATCCATTTAATTATTTAGCAATCCATTTAATTAAGACACATAATTAATTATTTTATTAAATTAACAGTTCATATCTATCATTTCATTCCGGGTGAAAGAAAGAAAAAATTTAGGTTTGTTGGTTTTGGTCAATAAAACATTTACAATATAAAACTTGAACAGATTTACCACTAAACACCAAATAACTTTTTTTAACTGCTCGACGCACGTTTCGCTAACCATGCTAGCATCGTCAGGAGATGATTTAATCTGGTTTTCTCCCTTTAATGAGTTTTCTCTTGTGTATTACTAAATCTGTATATGATGGTTTATGAAAAATTGCAAAATCGTGTTTATTGTCTTTTCTAGTAATTGTTAAGTCTAAAAAGTTAAACACGCTGCATATTTACGAGGTGTGGCTATTAAATATTGAGACTGACGCTGCTATAGAAGAAGTACACACGCGCCATGCGCCAGCGATCAACAGCTGTATAGTGTGAAGCCTTCTCTTTCGAATGTAGTACTCCCTTCTGTAAACAGATCCTCTTACAGATCTTTCTGTAAACAGAAAATGCTTTTGTAAACAAATCCGTATAACCGTAGCCTTTGTTTGCATTAGAATTTTTGTTTGGCCAGAAAAATGTTAAGTGCAACAATAGAGCAACAAATTGTTTTGAAATTTTACTTGAAACTTGGAAAACCCGCTACTGAAACTTATAATTTATTGAAAGAAGTACGTGACAATGAATGTTTATCGCGTTTACGTGTTTTCTAGAGGTTTAAACGTTTTCAAGAAGGCCGAGAAGACGTTGACGTCAAAAACGGATAACAATATCGAAATAATCGGTAATCTGATTCGATCTGACGGTCGGTTATGTATTTGTGTGATTGCTGAAACTGTAAGAATTGACAAGGAATGCGTACGGCAAATTTTAAATAACAATTTTAACAGGTAAAAAGTGTGTTGCCAAAATGGTGACTAAATTCAACAAGAAGCAACAACAAGAAGCTGGCTAAATATTTGTACTAGCACTTTGAATGCCATTGAAAATGGTCTAAACTTATTGGAAAGGATAATAACATGTAACGAATCGTGGTTTTTTACTTATCCTTCTGAAACGAAGCGCCAAACATACAAAGCAATGATGATTATTGTTTTCGATATTCATGAGATATTGCATCTTCACTGGGTGGAGTAATAAGGAAAACAAAACAACCCGAATTGTGGAAGGACAAGTCATGAGTTCTCAAACAAAACGTATTCCGTTCATTCCGTATTGTCTGTCAATAGATTTCTAGCATTAGATCATCCACCTTACTTGCCGGATCTTGCGCCGTACAACTTCTATTTGTTTCCTAAGGTGAAATTTGCATTAAACGCTACAACATTTCAGTGCATTGAAGCTATGAAAGAGAAAACGGAATGCGAAACTGACAGAAAAAGTGTTCCGGCAGTGTTTCGAACAATGGAATATTCGCATGGAGCGTTGTAGGAATGGCGGAGGGTGTATATTGAAGGTGATAATAAGCTTTTACAGCGTCAATCTCGTTATTTAATAGTCACACCTCGTTTGTGTAATGGAGTGAATTGATCGTTTTGTAATCGTTATATCTGAGTACGTAGGTTTTCTATAGATATTAAATTATAGTTTATTATTTTGTTTGCAAATTGAAAGATCCAAAAAATGTATGGTTTGATTTTACTTTTTTTTAAGTGTAAATTTTATTTTTGGATGGATTATATTTAAATGCTTTAATGTTTCTCCCTCTGTGCCTGTCGTTTCCAGTGTAATAAACCAAAATATCGTCAGATATCTAAACCAAAGCAATATAATTTTTACTTTATCTGTTTTAAAAAAATATATTTTTCAGGTTTGACATAAACAGTTCTGATAATAAAGAGCTTAGTGTGGAAACCATTGAAGACCATCTTTTTGTTTGTAAAAATACTAAAAAACTACTAAAATAAAAATAATTTTCATTAATACAGAAGTTAAAGAGTTCTAAAATATCGTGTTTAATTTATTAAAGAATGCAGCATATAAGTCTATGATCCAACGAGTTCACAATTAAATAAATATAAACAAATAAAACTAATACACAAAATAACGCCTTCAGTGAAAACAAATTAGTTACTTAATAAATAAAAAACGGAAGCAATCATTAATTCATCTCAAAAGTAAAACAAACAAATAATAAAAAATACTGTAAGATTACAATTTCGGGCCAATTTCAGAACAAATAAAAACTTCGTCTTTGGGGAAACTGAATTCGAAAATAGCGTTTAAAACTTCTCGTTCAACCAGTAAATTACTTTGAATGCCAAAAGTAAAACATCTGGAGTTTATATGTTAAGTTGCAAGGAGTGTAGTAGCTGCTATGTGGAACAAATTGGCGGAAAATTTTAGACTAGATTCAAAGAACACAAATCTACGTATTTATTAAAGAAATAAAATTCTAATTTTGCAAACCATTTCATAGATACCGGACATATATTTCCAGATATTACAAATTTAAACATTTTACATACAGAACCAAAAAGCAAGAAATTAAACATTTTAGAACAGACTAATATTTATAAATATAATAAAGACCCGTCTAGAGAGCTAATAAACGATCAGACAGATCTCCGAAATTTTCCATTTATTATATTTAAAATATTTAAAATATTGTAAAAAAATAAGCCCAATAAAAGTGTAAAATTGAGTACATAGGATAAATAGCTGTACTACCTTAGTTTTAAAGTAATGTTTGATAATGTAACATTGTTTTACGAAACTATAGGCAACAAAGTTGAAAAATAAAAGTGATAGATAAATAAAAGAAGTAAAAAATTGTTTCATTCAGTTTAAAAATGAGTTATCACAAAGTAACGTACAAATTAACCAATAATTCAAAATAAATCCCTTCCGCAACAATATATCGCTGGGGCATACTCCAAATGTTTCTATAAAAGTTTTACTGAGCTTGAATCAAAATTTAATATTAGCTCTTTGTTCCATTGTGTTTTTTGTGACGAGGTGGTCTATCACTTTAAACGCTATAACTTGACAATCCATTGATCAATTCTAATAATGGCAGTCTCGTTTTATAGATGTGATATATAGCTTTCAAAATATATACTGTTTCAATAGATGGCGCTAGTAGATTTCTTTTAATTTGAATGTTGAATGATCCACTAGTTGAATTAATTACAGTTATGATCATCTATAATTTTTGTTATGGAGAAATGTTTAAACCAAAAACAAACAAAATTGATCACTTATGAATTGTTTTGGCATTTTGTCGTGAGTCAGGATATTTACTACAACTTACCAAAATTACACTGTTTTATTATGTAGCAAATTCAATTTCTGCATTTTCCTTTTAATATATATTTAGTTTCGTAGAAAAATAATAAAACATGTGCCTCGATACATTTTGCATCGCTTTCTATAAAAATGTCCCATCAATCAAGCGAAAATTGCATTCTGTGACAAAATAATGACTTTAAAACGTCAGAATAATGGAGAAGTACATTTCGAAATAACTTATCGCATCCCCTTCTATATTAATTCATTTTTGATAGTTTGATGCCTGAATTTGTGTGAATATGTTAAATTTTAAAATCACAATCAGCCGTATAAATTTCCACGAACCAGTCTCAGAAACATATATGTATATGAGGATGCATCAAACTGTACGTAAAATAAGAAAAAAAACAAAAATAATCCGCTACCAATATTTGATAGGAAAATTTGTCTCTTTCATTTTTTGTAGCGCCCTCGTTATGTGCCCATTCACCAAACAATGTTAATCTCCTCCAAATAGGTTTAAATTTTCTTTAATATTCGTTTCATCAATTGCTTCAATGTTAGTTAACAATTTTATATATTTCTTATTTACCAATAGTGATACTCAGTTTTTAGCCCGTTCTTCTAGACACTTTGCTGAGCAGATATAAGAGGTCATTGACATATCCTGTACCACTTCTTAATAACACTATTTTCCGCACTTTTTGTAGTTCCTTGTAAAATTTAAAATTTGCACGCGTTCAAACTTGTCGAAACAAACATCAAACAAAAACGGCGAATTTCAAACTGGCATAAAGTCGATTGGTTACGCCATCTATGATTTGATGTGCGTACTAATTTGTTCAATAGTGTGTTACAGTAATATTACATCGATTTTAATGCATTACTTTTGTTTATAAAGAAAAGATATAGATATATATATATATATATATATATATGCAGGGTGACCTAAAATATGTGGGCAATCTCCGGATTCAAATATATATATATATATATATATATATATATATATATATATATATATATATATATATATATATATATATATATCATCAGATTGACAGATGATAACACCTTGGAATTCGGCAACTACAGACGTTTTACTTTTCCTTTTTTTTTGTCCGTTTTACTTTTTAAAAGTAAAACGGACAAAAGAATACTAAAAGATATACCACATCTCGGTGTTGCTTTCGCTGTCTCAAGAAACATTCTTGGTTCTATAACAAATGTCCAGCCAGTAAATAATCGACTTATGACACTATCCCTCAAGTGTGCTAACAAAAACTATACATTAATCAATGCACACCTCCCAGTTAATGAAGAAAATAAATCTAATCCTGAAAAAGTAAATAAGTCCTGGGAAATTCTAGAAAAGACTATCTCTAAAATTCCCTCAAACCATGTAAAAATCCTATTGGGTGATTTCAACGCACAGCTAGGGAAAGAAAAAAAATACTAAAGAATACTAGGGAAAGAAAATACTAGGGAAAGAAAAAAAAATAAAATAATATAGTCGGCAGTTTTCCCGCTCATAAATGGACTAACCATAATGGTAGAAGATAGGTTGAACTATGTTTGCAGTTTAATCTAAAAATAATGTCAACCCATTTTAAGAAGAAAATAACAAAACAAAAGACCTGGAGGTCCCCAAACACGTACATGGGTGAATTTCAAATTGACCATGTTGCCATTTCGTACCCCAATTTTAAAGAGATTTTGAATGTTCAAGTCAGGAAAGGAGCTAACATAGACACGGATCACTACTTGACTAGATTCAAACTTAGCTTAAAACTTAGAAAACTTATTTAAAAGAGACTGCTAATATCAAAGTTCGACCCAACAAAAATAAAACCAGCCCTAACAGAAGAGCTTGATAAACAACCAGCACAGAACTGGCAAGAATTGAAACAAAAAATTATTAAAACGGCCTTAAAGTTGGTCCCTTTACAAAAACGTAGAAAACATCCATGGTGGGATGAAGTTTGCGAGCAAGCAGTATTAAGCCGAAGTAAAGCATTCAAAGATTGGAACAGTCAAAAAACAGCAATAAACTATAACATCTGTTTGGAAGTAAGAAAAGAAACATCGAAGCTAATTAGACAAACTAAAAGAAAATATGAAAACAATCAACTTAATGAAATAGAAAAAGATTTCCAAAAAAATAACACCCGAAACTTTTACAAAACATTTAAAACTAAATTAACAGGCTATCAACCGCAAAGCCTTTGCTTCCAAAAGGAAAACGGACAGTTAGCTCTAAATAACCAAGACAATTGCAAAGAACTTGCGAAATATTTTGAACAAATACTAAACTGTTCTGAGCCCTTAAACAAATTAACAACACTAAAACCTAAACAAACAAACCCAGATTCATTATCACCGAATGAAGATGAAATAATTAGGCAAATCAAGCCGCTTAAAAATGACAAGGCTTCTGGTGAAGATGGAATCACTGCTGAACTTTTGAAATCCGCTGGTCCAGGTACAATCAAGGAAATAACCAAAATTCTACAAGAAGTTTGGCGAACCGAACGGATTCCGGAAGATTGGAAAGATGCTCTAATCCATCCACTACATAAGAAAGGAGATAGAACGGATGTAAACAACTATAGAGGGATATCTCTTCTCCCAGTTTGTTACAAGATTCTATCTCAATGTCTACTAGACAGAGCACAGGGACAGTTAGAACCTAACATTGGTGAATATCAAGCAGGTTGTCGTCCGGGCAGATCCTGCCCTGAACAGATCCTGAATCTGAAGTTGATTCTCAGACATCAAAAACTGTACAATAAAAATCTCGTCTGTACATTTGTGGATTTCAAAAAATATGATTCTATTGACCGCGAATCTTTATTCCGAATCTTGAAAGAACAAGGACTAGATCTGAAAACGCTGGTAATTATTAAAGCAACATTAACTAACACAAGGTCAAAAGTTAAATTCATGGGTGAGATCTCAGAGCCCTTCGAAATTAAAACTGGAGTGAGACAAGGGGATGGACTCTCGCCACTCTTATTTAACTGTGTTCTAGAAAGAGTAATACAGGAGTGGCGTGAAAAAAAGTCGGCCCTGAATATTGACCAGCCCATTAAACTGAGGAGAACCAACATCAAATTTGATTGTCTGGCATTTGCTGATGATCTAGCAATTTTAGCTCAAGATGTATTAACGGCACAGAAACAGATTGAAATCCTAAAAGAAACAGCAGAAAATGTAGGACTCCAAATTTCCTTTGAAAAGACACAATTCATGACCTGCAACAGACTAAGAACGTCATTTCTAAAAACAAAATATGGTAACATCAGACGAGTCTCCCAATTCAAATATTTGGGTGAAATAATTATGGAAAATGGGAGATCGAGACTGGAAAATCGAGAAAACCAAGAAACACTATACACAATACACAATACACAATATCAAACAATACACAGATATTCATAGCGATATGAGAAAAAGAAGACTTAAGTTTTACGGACACATAAAACGGATGAATCCAAGTAGGTTAACTAGACAAATAGTCGAATTTTATGAAAATAGGAGTAAAGCTAATGTAGAAATAATTAAATGGATTGCTGCAATTAAAGAGGACCTAAGATCAGCAAATATTACACAAAGTGAAATTCAAGATAGAGGCTGTTTCAGGCACAAGGTTAACGTTTGGAAGGTTGGCCAGAGAGAAAAATCTAGGAGGACTGGAACAACTTGGTCTGACGAAAGGAAAAAAGCTCATAGCGAAAGAATGAAATTAGTATGGGCACAAAGGAAGGCTAACAACAATAAACGCCTCTAATTGTACTTCGCGTGGTCCACTAGGGCCCATACGTGAATAATAATAATAATATATATATATATATATATATATATATATATATATATATATATATATATATATATATATATATATATATATATATATATATGTATCATCATCGATCCACCGCAGGATGAAGCCCTCTTCAGCATGCTTTCAACTTTCACGGTACTGGGCTTTCCTCTGCCACTCTGGTCCAATATACTTAACGATGTCATCAATCCATCGTGTTTTCGGTCTTCTTCGCGGACTTTTCCGATCAGGCAGTATCCACTCCCGGATTGCCTTGCTCCATCTGTCATCCCATCGCCTCGCTATATGGCCTGCCCATCTCCATTTTAATTGCTTTACTCTTCCAATGATGTCACAGTCTTTCGCTTGTTGCCTGATCCATACGCAGGTCTTTCTATCTCGTCTTGTCAAGCCCCGCATACATCTTTCCGTTCCCCTCTGTGCTACCCGAAGTTTTTGAATTGATTGCAATATGAGTGTCCAGGTTTCACTTCCGTGTATCACAACGGGTAGAACGCACTGATCGAAGACTTTTCTTTTCAGGCAAAGTGGGAGTCTGCTGTTAAACACAATGCTACCAAATGCCTGCCAGCCACATTTAACACGCCGTTCCACCTCCCGGGCGGTATTCCCCTCCATTGAAATCCTCTGCCCAAGATATACAAAGCTGTCCACAATCTCTAAATCCCTTCCTAAAACTGAAATTCTTCTGTCCTGAGCGAAGTTATTGAACATAACCTGACTCTTTTTCAGGTTTATTTTCAAGCCAAATGGTTCGCCAGCCCTTTGCAGTTTTTGTATGCGTATTTGCAGCTCCTTTGGGTCTTGTGAAAGGAGAACAGTATCATCTGCAAATCCAAGATGATTTAAGTTTGCACCATTGATCTTTACACTATCATGTTCCCAATCCAGTTTACGGAATACTTCTTCAAGACCAGCCGAGAAAAAAATAGGCGATATTGCGTCACCATGCCGTATGCCTCGTTCTACATTAATTCCCACTTCAAGATCATGAGAATTGTGGCTGCAGCTCGATCATATATCGATTCTAATAGGTTTACATATGCTTTCTTTGCCTTTTGGCTAAGAAGTGCATTTGTTATTGCATGCTTTGAGACGAAGTCAAATACTTTTTCGTAGTCGAAAAAGCCAAGCACAGTGGAATGGCTTTCGATGGCTTGCTGTACAACCTGGATATGATCCATTGTACTGAATCCATTTCAGAATCCTGCTTGTTCTTTTGGTTGTTCGTCATTCAGCTTTTTTAATATTCTTTTAGAAATTATCTTAGTGAAAACTTTGTACATTACTGATAGGTAGTTCTTTAAATCGTTCTGTCCTCCCTTTTTATCACTTCTGCATTTTTCCATAAGCCAGGTACTTTTTGTTCATTGAGGCATTTTGAGTATAATTTTGCCATTGTTTTATGTTACGTCCGACTACGAGCTTTTAGCATTTCGATAGTTACAATGTCCTTTCCTGGAGCCTTGCCGTTTTCATCGATTCTATAGCATTTGTTACTTCCTTCACTAGGATATTTGGCATTTGATGTTCCATGGGTATTGTTGTCTTTGATTGGTTCTGATTTTCATATAACTGGGAATAAACTTTTCTGACAACAATTGCAAACGCGCCCTACATACTGTGCCATCCTCACGTCTTCAGATATATATTTGCGTATATAATATATATATATATATATATATATATATATATATATATATATATATATATATATATATATATATATATATATATATATATATATATATATATATATATATATATATATATATATATATATATATATATATATATATATACATATATATATATATATATGTATATACACATACACATATATAATTGTGTGACACTGTGCCACACCATGCCATTGTGCTCGGCTTTTATCGACTACGAAAAAGTATTAGACTCCATCTCAAAGCATGCAATAATGGATGCACTGTTTTAGCCAAGGGGTAAATAAAGCATATGTAAACCTATTAGGACACAGCCATAATTCACCTTGATGATCTTGAAGTGGGAATTAATGTAGAACGAGGTGTACGGCAGAGTTCTCGGCTGGCCTTGAAGAAGTATTCCGTAAACTGGATTGGGAACAGGATGGTGTAAAGATTAATGGTTCAAACTTAAACCATCTTAGATTTGCAGGTGATATCGTTCTCCTTTCACAAGACCCAGAGGAGCTGTAAAGGCGCATACAAGTCCTGCAAAGGGCTGGCGAACCATTTGGCTTGAAAATAAACCTAAAAAAGAGTTAGGTTGTGTTCAATAACTTCACTCAGGACAGAAGAATTTCAGTTTTATGAAGGGATTTGGAGATTCTGGACAGCTTTATATATCTTGGACAACGGATTTCAATGGGGAGGAATACCGCCCAGGAGATCGAAATACCTGTTAAATGTGGCTGGCAGGCATTTGGCAAGGCTCAACATTGTGTTTAAGAGCAGACTCCCACTTTGCCTGAAAATAAAAGTCTTCAGTGGCTGAGGAAAGCCCAGGACTGTGACAGTTGGAAGTATGCTGAAGAGGCCTTTATTCTGCAGTAGATCGAAACGGGTTTATTATATATATATATATATATATATATATATATATATATATATATATATATATATATATATATATATATATATATATATATATATATATATATATATATATATATATATATATATATATATATATATATATATATATATATATATATATATATATATATATATATATATATATATATATATATATATATATATATATATATATATATACACACTTTTTTTAATTAATAATTTTATTTACACTATGTTAACATTGACAAAATTGTGACATGACTGTAACATTGAGTTAAACTAAAAACAGATACTTATGTGGTATGGAAAGATCTAAAACAATTATTTTGTTTTTATGTCATAATGCTTCACTGCATTTTTCACAAATGGTTTGTAATACTACACTACATATAGGAAACTTACAACGTATGTCCTTTTCTATCTAAAGTGGCCAATGGCCGATTTGGTTGAATATGTTGTTCGGGGCCGTTAAGTTTCTTTTTTACTTAAATTTCCTTTTCAATTAATCTTTGATTCTTGGTGTTAGGCTTCAGTCCAAATTTGCATAAATTCTCCACTACCTTAAGTCGAAAATCTGATGAAGACATTGTTAATTATTACTTGTTTGTTAAGAAGCCAAGAATTAGCCATCGTGAGGTCTAATAAATTATAGACACTGGACCTTGCCATCTTATGCCCTTTATAACTGTATATATCTCCTCAGAATAATATGTATCAAATCTACGCCACCCATGTATCTATTGTATTATCCTACGATATAGGAGGTCAACGTTGATGTACCACTTATTGCTCTTATCGTGACTTCTAACCTTAACCTTAGGTAATTCACTAGCAAAAGATACGAGAGTAACGACTTTTTAGTCGGCCCATATAACATTTGACACCTCGATACATCCATATTAGCTACATATTCAACGTAGAATCCGCGTTCGCTTCTCAACACCTCCCTGTCAGTGGGCATTATGCAATTCGGAAATCGATTGCGTCCTGTCTTGTCCCAAGACTTAATATAAACTTTTTAGCTAAGTGCCACAGTGAAGTGCCAGCAATAAAGTGAAATAATTGTGAAGTTAAAGTTAATAATCCTGATGCCCTGGTATTTCTCGCGATATTCTCAAAACTACGTTAGATAACACTGGGGAACTGCAGTTTTGTTGATCTGTGACTTGTTTTTAACTAATTTTTCATCTCTGAATTCAAAAATATTCACAGTTTTTCTCTATCACGTCAAGTTCTTAAGCTACAGCATACCCCTCATTTTACCTTAAAAGTTTGAGCTATCTATAAACAATCGCCATTCAGTTGCGTTATAGTTAGAAATGGCCAATTCTTTCATTAAACCTTCTACGGTCTGGCAATATTACAAATCCGTCATTATTTCTGAAGTACTGCCTAAATTCACTTTCTCTGGATCGATAGTAAGTGACTTTAGCTCCTTTGTCAAGCAAATTTTTTTCATGCAGTCTTGATGCTAATATTCCGATGCTTTTTTGGATAGTCCCAAATCTCGGCCTAAATCATTTAATTCATGTTGATTGAATCCTTTACGAACAGAATCATTGGAAACTTTGAATTCTTCGTCGGTGGAGTCACTTCGATCTTCACTTGATTCACATTCTTGTATTTCTAGAGAAGGTAATTGACGTGATAGTTAACTTAACGTGATAGTTAAAAACTAAATAAAGTTTTGGAATTAGCATGTCAATTTACGTATAAGACAGCTTAAATATCGAACTCAACAGAAATTATTTTTCAGTTTGTTCCCCAGTGTAATGCTCGTACGTCATGAAGTATGATAATATTTTGAAGTACACAATTTTCAGCTCCCGTTTCGGGTTGAAGTGTATATGCAAATATCTCTTCAAATTATTTCTAGCTTTGGTGATATAAATCTGTGCAAAGACATTCTTCCTTGGGAACTCTATTAAGTATCGTTAAAATTTTCTACGATAGGTCTAACTTTGAATAGTCTGTCACCATTCGGGTCAGTATATGGACATTTTTTTTGCAATTATCGAAATGTATACCTTCTATTTATTTTTATTATACTAATCTATACTTACATACAAAATTTTAACTTCCTAGGTTAATGTTAGTTAACCCGTGCCGACAGGTCCCCCAAAGATTAGGTAAACTGCTGTTTTTGAATATGCATCAACTGTATCATTTACTGCTTTTAAGCTAGAAACCTTCTTTTTAGCTTCCATATAGGCTGAATTTTCTTCCCACAAAGATATGTTTTCTTGTAGGAAACTACTCTCAATTTTTAATCGCGAAAACAAATTTTTGCTCTTGATAGAGACAACATCGCTCAGGGATTTCCCTAAAACAATGGTAATTAAAAATTATTATCAGTGAAATTATAATAACAGATCAAAGAAAACTATTATTTGATCTGTTTTGATGTTTCTATGGAACATATATCTTCCCAAAATCATATGTCCTTTCTCTTTGTAAGTTAGCTACAATATTGACCTTAGTTTGTTCATCAACTTCATCATGAGATACTCCGACCCCGACCAATTTAATGCCCTAAATGTTGACTGAACTTACCACTTTAGAAATCGATTTGTCAATTGTTTCATATTCTTTCAGTGCCTTTAAAAAACGCAAATCCTGATTCAGCGCCTTCAATGCCAAACTACATATGTAAAGCCAAGGCTTTACATAAATTGCCACAATGAATAAATAAACATCTTGCAGCACCTGTTGGTCTTTTACGTCCATTTTTAGCTGAGACTGCAGCAAACATATTTTCAAAAAGCCATCCATCGTGCCTGATGCATTGCGCCAGTAGGTCTGATTTAAATTTTTCTTTCATTATCTCCTCCCAAAAAAATAATGGATAATTCGATCAGTTCCGGATAATCATTACGTACGATGGATTTTTTACGTTCATGAGTAAAAAATGTCACCAATTCGTTAAGTTTCATGTCACAAAGATGCTGTTTGACAAAATTAATGCTTGTTTTGATAACCTTAAGAATAATGTTCTTCCATTGCTCTCTAAACTTATTGGATAGTGGAATATCGAGACTGCTAGTGACTTGGTGGATCTTTGATTCAAACACACTTTTAAGAACCAACTCATACCACCTCGCTCTTTCTTCTTGCTCAGCTAAGTTTTTGTCTACGTCCGCCAAGCAACCTAGTTGCACTGGCTCTCTTTGTTTTTGCAAGAAAATTTTATCTTCATCTATCCAAAATTATCCAAACCCTTTTGAAAATCCATGTCGGAGCGCTTGTAAACATCCTGTGTTATTTTGCAGTTTGTTAGCAGCTCTCGCCAAAATTGATAGAGATCCACAAGCTTCTTCACGCAGTTAGGTACAGTTTTGATAGGTATGCTAGACTTTTCCCAGAATACAAGACACTCCCGAATGAAAAGATATACACTTTCACTTAGTCAGTTAAACTTCGCGAATGTTAAAAAATAAAACTGAGATAATTGAGGATTAGCACGACATTTTGCACCTGTAATTTGGTTACCAATTACGTTACCAATCAAGAAAACCTTAGTTTCAGTGACATCTTTAAAACATAAAATAATGCGCGTTAACTACCCGAGTAAATGACAAATGGCTAGAGCGCGCGATTCTTGCAGCGCAGCTCGTATCAACATTTTAGGGTTAAATAAATCAAACAAGAACCTAGTTAGAAAATAAAAACTTTCAATGACTGATTACTGTCAGTAAGTGTATTAATGATATCATCTATATTGCTGCAATAAACTATTGGATATCAGTATCAGTTATTTGAAAGGATCGATTAGGATTTTTGTTAATAATATAAAAATCCATTTGCTCAGTAATAATACGTATCCGGTCTTTGGAAAAAAATATAAAAAGTAGTTAAATTTTTAAATAGCGAATTAAATTAAAGCGATTTCCAGGGGCGTCCATTATAAACCCCTATTTGCGTAGGGGCCGTAGGAAAATACGTGTATAGGAACTTGTCATATTAGTTTATGTGTTCTATTTGAATCCAGAGATTGCCCACATATTCTAGGTCACCCTGCATATATATTATAGATAAATATTTCAAAAAGTCAAAAATTTCCAATGAGACCATTAATTTAATGAAAAAACGCCGGACAATGAAGAATGCAGACAGTCCTTTTAGCAGGGTCGAGTACGTTGAGCTTTGCAAAACTATAAGAAAACGTACTCGAGAGGAAACGCGCCGATTCATCATGCAGCTTGTGCAAAAGACTCTGGAAGAAAACGAGGGAATTAACAAAGCTAAGCAGAGGCTAAGAAAGAAAAGGGCATAAATGTTTTCCTTAACGCGTGAGGATGGTACAATATGCAGGGAACGGACCGGAAATGTTAGAGGTTATCCAAAGACTTTGTTCAGGGTTGTATGAGGACCAGAATCAAGCAAGAACAGCAATGCCCACTGAAGAACAAGTGCCGGATATCCCGGTAGAGGAAGTGGCAAAGGCTATAAACTCGATGAAAAATGGCAAGGCTCCAGGAAAGGATAGTATAACTGTGGAGATGTTAAAAGCTGGTGGTCGGACTTTACATAAAACACTAGCAAAAATATACTCAAAATATTTCAAAAAACAAGAAGTACCCAGCTTATGGAAAAAATGCAGAAGTGATTCTTTTACATAAAAAAGTGAGCACGGGAAGATTTAAAGAACTACCGTCCAATAAGCCTCCTATCAGCGGTGTATAAAGTTTTCACCAAGATAATATCCAAAAGAATACTAAGAAAACTTAATGACGAACAACCAAGGGAGCAAGCAGGATTCAGAAGTGGATTCAGTACAATAGATCACATCCAGGTTCTACAGCAGGTCATAGAAAGACACAACGAATACACTCTGCCACTGTGCTTGGTTTTTATCGATTATGAAAAGGCATTTGATTCAATCTCAAAGCGGGCCATAATGGATGCACTGCTTAATTAAGGTGTAGAGAAAGCCTATGTAAATCTACTAGGATCGATATATGATGAAGCTACAGCGACAGTCCACTTTGACGATCTTGAGGTTGGAATAAATGTAGAGCGGGGTGTACGACAGGGTGGCGCAATATCGCCTCTTCTTTTTTCAGCCTGCCTGGAAGAAGTGTTCCGTAATCTGGATTGGGAACAGGATGGAATAAGGATTAATGGTGTATACTTAAATCATCTTAGAAATCATCTTTGCCTGAAAAGAAAAGTCTTTGATCAGTGTGTCCTGCCCGTTATGACATATGAAAGTGAGAGCTGGACACTCACATCACAGTCAGTTCAAAAACTTCGAGTAGCACAGAGGGGAATGGAAAGATGTATGCTTGGCATTACTAGATGGGATAGAAAGACCTGCACATGGATCAGAGAACAAACGAAAGTGAGTGACATCGTTGGAAGAATGAAGCAATTGAAATGGAAGTGGGCAGGCCATATAGCGAGGCGATGGGAACCAAGATGGACCAGGGCGGTCCTGGACTGGATACCGCTTGATCGCAAACGTCCACGGAGAGGACCGAAATCTCGATGGACTGATGACATTATTAAGTATATTGGGCCCGAATGGCAGAGGAGAGCTCAGGACCGCGAGAGTTGTAAGCATGCTGAAGAGGCCTTCATTCTGCAGTGGATTGATACAGGTTGATGATGATGATGATAATGATGATGAGATATATATATATATATATATATATATATATATATATATATATATATTAGATCACTCTGTATTTCTATAAATCTATTTTATACGATCGAACTACTAGGAATTTGAAAGCCTTTGGGTAAAGCCATCTCTGTTTCTTTTTCACTGTTGTAAAATATTAAATCAAATGGAGAGGGGCACTGAGAAATTTATGTATGCAATTCTCATTTAGCATTCTGTGTGGTGTGTCCTCTAATCCGGCTCTGGAAAATCCAAATAAAAACGTGATTTAATGGAGAATTCGCCGTTGGAGTTAAGTGTGAAATATATAGGGTTTTAAAATATCTCTGGCAGATTATGGAGAGGGGCGAACTCGAATAAATGTGTGGTTCTTTTTTTGACCAAAAACAGAAAAAAAACACCTTTAGAATTTAAATGGATATCTTTGGTGAATAGAGATCATAAAAACATTTCTTGTACCATACAAGGTACTAAAAAGATTTCATTTTTATATCGGGTTGTCTGGAAAATTCGTAGAGATTTTTTTAAGGGAAAGAGTAACGCAAATAGTTTATATAAAAATTTATTTAATTTGTTATGTAATTAATATTATTATTTCAACTTTTTGCCAACGTAGTGGTACGTCCTAATGTTTTTTTTGCCAAAAATTAGTATTTTTATTGCCAAAAAATGTCAACAGGTTGTTTTTCACCTCTTCCTTTGTTTCGTTCTTCATAAAGCATTCTGGTTTGTAGGGAATTCCATGATTCAAGCCCGTATATTAAATGCATGTCGGCATATTCAGCAAACGTAAATTCCATTAATAATTGACTAGCCAAGAAGAAAAAAGGTCGAAAATTTGAAAACACTTATTTCAACTGACATTCGACAACATATCATTTTCAACTGACACTTCAATAAATATACTTATTTAATTCGGTACATATAAAAAAGACATAGCAACAAATAAGGTATTGTACGAAGATAACAACTAATGGAAAATCCCATATTTATTGATTTACTGATGACATTTTTTTTTTCGTAAACGTAATTTTATTAAGAGAAATTTTTTAGTAAATATATATACAGTGTGTCCGAAAATAACGTCGAAATATTTTGGGAGGTGACTCTAGGGATTAAAATATAAAAAAAGTTCCTATAGACATGACACAAAAATTACTTCTTAGAGAGAATTACTTCTATAGCCTCTTAAAAGTTACTCTGAAGATGGTTTTTTGTCAATATTTACGAAACGGTTTATGCCAAAGTCGTGAAATTCGGTATACTTTAATAAGTTGGAATTGAAAAACAATTTTTGAATTAATAATTGAATATTTTAGTCAGGGGCCTCACATAGGGGCGTCCCTTTGGTAAATGCTGCCATAACTTTTTTGTTTACAGTATTTTTAATTTTTTAAATCCAATTGTAGAATCGCAAAGATTTTTTAAATAAAAAAGATCCTCTTATTTTACGGTTGAAAAAAAAATCATTTAAACGCAATTGCGTCTTTAAGCATTTGATAAATTGGATACCTTGTGGCATGTTATCAGGATTTAAAGCACAATGAATCAAGGTTTTTTGAATAGAAATTTATTTGTCACTTATTCCTGGGTTTCTGCTACATTTTTTAAAACTTATTCTTCATTTTCTACAGTTCTGGTGCTCTGCCTTTTTCCACGGTCACGTTGGCAAGTGACGTTGACACGTGAAAGATCCCTTTTCGCATAATCTTCTATACATGTTGGTAAATTTTTCTGTACTAGGATGTACTCTTCCGGGAAAAGCCTCTGCATACCATCTTCTAGCTTCACACGCGTTCCCATTCGCCGTCGCGTACATAAAATGCAAATTTACCATTTCTTCAAAGGAATAATGGGCCATATTACAGTTTAAACATTAAAAATCTAGACTCTATTGCGAAAATTGTCCAGTTTTACGAACGTCAAAGACAAAGATTAACACTGACAGCTGCCTACTTAATTATTAAGATGCATTTCGATATCTATGTAATCGTGCATCGATTTAGAAAAAATCAGTTTTATTGAAGACGGTCTATTCTAACGAGATGAAATAAGAGGACCTTTTTTCCTAAAAATTATTGCGACTCACTAATTTGATTTAAAAAATTAAAAAACATTACAAACAAAAAAGTTGCTTGGCATTGGTAATAACATTTACCAAGGAGACGCTCCTGTATGAGACGCCCCTGACTAAAATATTTAATTATTTATACAAAAAAATGTTTATCCATTCCAACTTATTAAAGTATACAGAATTTCACGACTTTAGCATAAACCGTTTCGGAAATATTGGCAAAAAACCATCTTCAGAGTAACTTTTAAGAGGCTATAGAAATAATTCTCTCTAAGAAGTAATTTTTGTGTCATGTTTATAGGAACTTGTTTTTATGTTTTAATCCC